>SMMQ01003120.1:0-10181 GCA_008271595.1 [Pythium] brassicae (nom. inval.) | reverse complement strand
CCATCGCGTCACCATACCCACCCACCCACCCACACACGCATACTCGTCAGCTCGCATCCACACTCGCGTCTGGGAAGAACAGGGATCTATAAGCAAAAGACACCCACCGCTGCTCGTGGTGGTGCCTGGCGCTAGTCCGCTCGAGGACCCGGAGCCCGTGGACTTGCCACCGGAGCCCTTCTTGGTGCCGTTCGTCTGCGACCCGGAGCCGGAGTTGCTCGCTTCTTTCGTTGCACCCGGCGTCCGCGGCTTTGACGTCGTGGGCGTCGGTACCTCGGAGCCGCCAGAGCCGCTCATAGACAGGGCTTTGGTGACCGCGGGCGCGGGCGTCGCGGTCGGTGTCGGCTTCGGCGCCACGATGTCGTCGGCACCGGAGCCGGAGCCGCTCTTTGTCGAGCACGCGAAGAGCGCCTCCATGCGTACCTGCAGCGTGGTGGTGGAGCCCGTCGCGCCACTCGCCAGCGTGCAGTCGCCGAACCGCTTGGCGCGCGTCGCGGCCGCAAGCGCGGGACAGCCAGTGCATACAGCGGCGGTCCGTGCGGGCACCAAGGGCGGCTCGAGCTTGAAGCCCACGGCGCCCTCGCACGCCGCTATTTCCTTCTGTGCGTTGTCGTAGAGCGCCTTGTTGGCCGGGTCCGTGCAGCTGCCGGCGCCGGCGGCGGGGGCCGCGTGCAGCGCCAGTAGCAGCAGCGCGACCGCGAGCACCACGCGGGCGGCGGTCATCGCTCTTGTATTGGGTGCTGACTTGGCGGGAATGGTGGACTGACGGGAAGGGAGACCGGGCGTGCTGAATCGCGAGCGGATCCTGCTTCAAGTGTTGAAACGCGACGACGCGACCTGTCGAGGCGTGATCAATGCCGATGCCGATGTCGATGTCGTACAATATCGCCCGCCCTCCAGGCATCGCAATGGCGCGGGAGTGCAAGATGCGTTGTGTATCGAGATGCACGCGACCAATCTTTAGCAGTGCGGATGCTGACAAGGGAGTGCAGACTGCACGCGCAGGAATGGCTGCTTCCGACCGAACACAAGTGTCTCCATGTGCTGGACGCACTGAAATTGTCCAGACGAATCTGGCATGCGTGTACAGTAAGTACTATGTGATTGCCAGCTTTGCTGACGACGGCTCTTGACTCTTGTTGGAGCTCTTGTGCGCGCTTGAGCCGACAAGTCCACGAGAAGACTTTGCCGTGCTGGAGGCCCCTCCATTTGATTGCCTCGACTCGCCCTGATGACACTCGCCAGCCGATCGCACGAGCCGACGATGTAACGCGGCGGCTGGTGCGACAGCAGGCACGCTATCTCGTCGTTCTACGCTCCATGGAAACCTGGATCCACGGAGAAGCGCTTGCAAGTGAGCGAGCTGAGTGGCGAGGACGCAGCAGCAGCTTCTTCGAGCCGACACGGCGCACCATGCGAACTTCGCAACCAGTCGCGCTTGATTCCGTGCCAGTAGTACTGTTACAGCAATTGCACGAGATCACAGATTGAAATGTTTTGAACAACACCACGCCACAAACAGTCGCATACAAACGCCGAGTTAAATCAGCCCCGAGAACAGGCGCTCTCGCTCTGAACGTTTTTGAACACTGAGCGAGTCTCTTTGCTATTCCGCTCAGTCTGCACTATTCCGTTTGATAGCATCATCCGTTATTGCAGGACATGACAGGTTAAAACTCTATTGACCCTTCAATAAAGCATGTATTATATATCATAGCTATACCATTACTTACAGTACCTATTGAACCGCCTCACTGTGTCGCGAGAGAGATGATGATGACCTCCGTCTACACTGCCATTCGCAGACCCGCATTCTCGGCCGCACGTGGCGATCACCGTGACCGACTCGAGCTCCGCGTCGAATCCCCACAACGCCCCCGCGATGTCGACCCCGAAGCTCCCGGTGCCGCTGAACACGACGTTCAAGTTCGACGGCAGCTCGTCGGACTTCGCGCAGCAGTTGTACCAGCGCTACGCCAATGGCGCGACCGCCGCGGCGCTCGACATCGCCGAGTCCAAGCTGCCGACGCGCATCCAGGAGCGCCTGAGCAAGAGCGGCGCGAGCTTCGCCGCGCTGCCGGGCATCCTGCAGCGCGCGCTTGTGTGGGACTCGGGCTACGCGCTCGACTACACGGAGAAGCTGCTCGTCGAGGTGTGGACGCTCGGCGGCCGGTCCATGGCCGACATCGCCGTGAGCGCGAGCGAGTACCGGGGCCCGGCGGGCTGCTCGCCGTCGAACTGCACGTCGCCCGCTGGTGGCGTGACGCTGCGCAGCCACCTCTGCAACGGCGAGCAGATGCTGCGCGTGACCAAGTGCATGGCCGCGGACGTGGCGAACCCGAGCCTGCACTCGCCCATGTGGTCGCTCGGCGTGGACCCGGAGCTGACGCCACGGACGCAGATGCTCGACCACTCGTGGGTCGACGACTATACGAAGGTCGCGTACTCGGTGTACGCGATCCACACCGAGGAGACCCGCGCCGTGTACGACGTGTGCCCCAAGACCGGCTACGACGCGTTCGTGATCCCGTGCTTCGTCAAGAGCGCCTCGAACGCCACGACCGTAGCGCGGATGGCCGAGCCAGCGACGAGCGCGTGGGTCGATACGGTGCTCGCAGCGTTCCCCAAGGCGGCGGCGCCGCCCAGCGTGAGCCCGAGCGCCGGCGGCGGCGGCACAAGCGGGACGTCGGCGAACGGCGGGGCGGCGGCGACCGACAGCGGGTCCTCGGGCGTCGGCGTCGGCGCGATCGTCGGCATCATTGCGGGCGTGCTCGTGCTGCTCGGCGCGCTCGCGTTCTTCGTCGTGCGCCGGCGCCGCAGCTCACAGCAGCAGCAGCGGCAGCTGGGGGCCGGCGGCGTGGACCCGAGCGCGCTGCTCCCGCCCGGCGCCAAGGCGGACGGCATGTCTGGCGGCTTGTCGACCACGACGACAGCGACCGTGGGCGGGAACCAGCTCACGACGATGGCGCGGCACACGGAGGACTTTGGGAGCTCGAGCAGCAACGCGGTGCTGCGCACGCTGCTCACGGACGCGAACCTCGCGGACCGGCGGCTCGTGTACGAGAAGATCGCGTTCGGCAAGATGCTGTCGAAGGGCGCGTACGGCGAGGTCTGGGTCTGCGAGTACGAGGGCCAGCGTGTGGCCGTGAAGCGGCTGCTGCAAACCAAGCAGCCGACGTTCGAGCAGGTGCGCGACTTTACGAACGAGATTCAGCTGAGCGCGAGCCTGCAGCACCCGAACGTCATCGGCTTTGTGGGCGTGGCCTGGACGAGCCTCGAGAACCTCGTGATGGCGGTCGAGTTCCTGCCCACGGGAGACCTGCAGGTGTACTTGAAGAAGAACGCGGACCTGCTCTCGTGGGCGCGCGACAAGGTGCACATGGCGCTCGGCATTGCGCGCGCGCTCGAGTACATCCACAGCCGGACGCCGCCGCTCATCCACCGCGACCTCAAGTCCAAGAACGTGCTGCTCACGGACCGGCTGGACGCCAAGCTCATCGACTTTGGCGTGAGCCGGAACTTCCAGGTCGAGGAGATGACCGCGGGCGTTGGCACGCCGTACTGGACGGCACCAGAGGTGCTCGAGGGCACCAAGTACTCGGAGCGCTCGGACATTTACTCGTTCGGCGTGCTGCTCTCGGAGCTCGACACGTGCGAGCTGCCGTACTTTGACGCCACGGGCCCGTCGGGCGATAAGCTCAAGCCCTTCCAGATCCTGAACGACGTCATGGCCGGCACGCTGCACCCGGGCTTCACGCCCGAGTGCCCGCCGCGCGTACGCAAGGTGGCGCAGGCGTGCTTTGAGCGCGACCCGTCCAAGCGCCCGAGCGCGAGCGAGCTCGTCAAGCTGCTCGAGGGCTGAGCGACCGAGCGAGCGGCCGGCCGATCCGTACTCGTACTGTAGCTGTACTGGAGGGAGGGGAACGTTGTACAATGTACTTTTGCTGCTTTCTGAGGTGCGCTTCGAAGCGTTGCGGTGCCAGCAAAATGATCACGCAGTATCAAGCAGCACCAAGCAGCGCGCTTTGCGATACAAAACACGCGTTGCGCGAGATGGACGTGCTGAATATTGTCGCTCTCACCATCGACTTCGCAACAAAAGTCAAGACAACGTTCGCATGCGCATTGCGTTCGGTTGTTGTTGTTGACAGGCAAAAGCACGCGAATTCTGCTAAGTTCGGCGAGGGTGATCGCCCTCGCCACTTCAAGCGCCGGAGAGCCTCGTATCTGAAGAGGGCGAGAGAAGCTCGATCAAGTGAGCGAATGGAGCGCGCAATGTCGGCCAGGAAAGTGTCGCGACTAGCAAGTGAGTCACTGCCAATGTAAGAATGAAAATAGGGAAACAAAAGGATAGTTTTCACATATTTCGTAAAACGCATCTCCTATTTTTGAAAAAAAAGAACGGTGTTCGCCTCGTCGCTCCATTCACTTGATGTTTGTATGCCATGCAGAAACAAGACGTATTGTTGCTTCTTGTCGATGCGGATTCCTGCCCGTTGCAGCATACAATACCCAAGTAATCTCGATCTCAAAGTCTCTGATCACGTTAGCATCCCTCCAAACTCAGTTTACAGTACCCTTACCGCCGCAAGTGTAACCCGAACCCTTCATCGCTCCGCACCACACCAACTTTGGTTCATTCAATCGGATTGCATTTCGCACCACACCAAATTGATCCCATACTAAACGCTGCACATAAAGAAAAGCACCGGACTCACCAAGATCCCCATACAAGCATACAGATCGAAGAGCGGTACTTTTCTTCTCTCTCGCTCCTGCGCAGAGCGCTGGTGCTGGTGTTGGCGCTGTTTCTGGTGCTGGTGCTGCTCGCGGACAGCTCTACGGCTTCCTCCGCGCTCCGTCTCGAGCGCGAGCGCTTCTTGTTGGCGCCACCAGAGACCACACGAGCTCTCGATAACAGCAAAGGACCGCGCGTTTTCGCAGCAGTAACCTATCAGCAAACAGGGTTACGCGCTCCGGCTTCGATAGACACAACCAGCCAGCGAGTAATTTTCGACATGCGCAGCCATTTTCGACAACGCATGCTCGTCGCGCTCGCGCTCGCTGTCGCAACGACACTCGTGGTGCTCTCCATTCTCGACAGCCCCGCGATCCCATTTTCGACACCACAGCAGGCGCTGCGGCGCCGCCTCTCGCGCGTCGCGGTGCCGACGGACCCGGCGTTCCGCTGGGACGGCAGCACGTCCGACTTGGCGCAGCAGTTCTACCTGCGCCACGTCGCAGGCGCCACCGCCGAGCCGCTGAGCTACTCGGACGAGGCGCTGCCGGCGGCCGTGCGCGCGCGGCTGAGGCCCCGCAAGCTGTCGTTCCGCGAGCTGCCGCCGCTGCTGCAGCGCGCGCTCGTGTGGGACTCCGGCTTTGCGTTCTCGCCGGCGCCGCAGAGCAAGTTCACGCGTATCTACACGGTCGGCGGCGTGTCGATGGCGCGCATCGGCGTCACGATGGCCGAGTACCTGAGCGCGGGCTGCAACACGTCGGACTGCACGGACCCGAACGGCGCGGCGACGTTCCGCTCCAAGACGTGCTCGGGCTCGATGATGCTCTCGGTGGCGCACTGCGCGTCCGAGGACGTCACCGAGGGGCTCCCGCACATGTCGATGTGGGCCACCGGCGGCGACCCGGCGGCGATCCCGACGATGAACATTGAGCGCCACTCGTGGGACGATAAGGTGTACCTCGAGAAGTACCTCGTGTTCGCGGTGCACACGACCGCGGACGAGAACGAGCCGCCGTGGGACAACTGCCCGAGCCCCGGCGTGTACGGCTCGGCGATCATCCCGTGCGACCTGTACACGCCGAGCCGCGCCGCGCAGATGAACTGGACCGATCCGGCGCCGAGCGCGCTCGTCGACGCGTGGCTCGACCAGGTGCGCGCGGACGCGCACCGCTCGCCGCTCGTCGTGGGGCTGCCGGTCGGCGGCGGGCTCGCGCTCGCCGCGGTGCTCGGCTACGGCTGGCTGCGCTGCCGGCGCCGGTCCGCGCGCGGGGCGTTCGGCAACGGCGACGCAAAGAGCGGCGGCGGGCTCGTCGGCGCGTCGTCCGCGGCGCTCGACCAGGGGCTGCTCACGCCGCGGTCGAAGGACCCGTACATGGTCGCGACCGACTCACTCGCCGCGTACCGCGGGGCCGCGCGCCACTTCTCGACGCACCACCTGCTCACGACGCTGCTGAACGACCCGCACCTGCGCGCGCGGCGGCTCAACTACGCCAAGCTCGTGTTCGAGCGCGACCTCGCGCAGGGCGCGTTCGGCGAGGTCTGGCAGTGCTCGTACGACGGCGCGGTCGTCGCGGTGAAGCGGCTGCTGCAGACCCGGAAGCGCACGTCCGAGGACGTGCACACGTTCATCGACGAGATCCAGCTCACCGCGTCGCTCGCGCACCCCAACATCCTCCAGGTCGTCGGCGTGGCCTGGAACACGCTCGAGAACCTGTGCATGGTCATGGAGTACCTCGCGCGCGGCGACCTGCAGGGCCACCTGCGCCGCCACGACGCCGCCATGAGCTGGTCGCGCGACAAGCTCCCGCTGGCCACGGGCGTCGCGCGCGCGCTGCGGTACCTGCACCTGCGCGCGCCGCCGCTCATCCACCGCGACGTGAAGGCGCGCAACGTGCTGCTCACCGAGCGCCTGGACGCCAAGCTCATCGACTTTGGCGTGAGCCGCAGCTACGGCGAGTGCTGCATGACCGTCGGCGTCGGCACGCCGTACTGGACCGCGCCCGAGGTGCTCGAGGGCACAGTGTATTCGGAAAAGTCGGACATTTACTCGTTCGGCGTGCTGCTCTCGGAGCTCGACACGGGCACGGCGCCGTACCACGACGCGAAGACCGAGGGCCGTCGCGAGCCGCTCCAGCCGTTTCACATCCTCAAGCTCGTGATGGCGGGCACGCTCAAGCCGAACTTTACGGACGCGTGCCCCGCGCAGGTGCGCGTCGTCGCGGACTTGTGTCTGCGGCGCGACCCGGCGCAGCGGCCCAGCGCGACCGAGGTCGTCGCGCTGCTCGAGGCGCTCGCGGACGCGCGCGAGAGCTTTTAGCTTGTTTCCCCAAGTGTCGTTTGTTGGCGTGGTCGTGTCGTTTGTTATTAACTATTTTATTCCGCGTCCCCAACAAAAAACTACTTTCCTTGGCTCGTTGGCGCTGGCGACGCACTGGAGTTAAAGACCTTGAAGACTCTGAGATCGCCGAGAAGAAGGACCCGGAGGTCCTGCGCATTGTTGTTGGCGGGGAACACAACCCATGACACCTCGCAAAGCGAGCGGGGCTGGTTCGACTTGATGGTTTTGAGCCACAATACCGGTATTTTGCGTACCGGTATCAAGTGAGAAAGAGAAATTGGCAAATACCTGTTCATACTGCGTAACTGCTCGATCATTACTATCTTCAAGCTAAACGATCCCCGTAAACAAGGGTGAATCCGATTCACATTCATTAACAGAGGGCATATCCTTTGAGCCACGACAAATGCACCCGTATCAGGCGCTCGTGACCACCATCACAGTCACAGACACCGCGCGTGAGCGAGCGCAGTCTCTCGCTCGCTCTCTTCCACGGACGCACGCACTGCCGCAACGCGCTCGAGGCGCAACTCCTGTACGCTAGCTGCTCTCCAAGAACTCCCCAACAATGCGCGCGCTCTCAAACATCCCGGCGGTTCTCTGTGTGATCGCGACGCTCGCGGCGCCGGCGAGGTCCGCGCTCTGCCGAGACGTGAGCGGCTATCAGTTAGTTCAGACGCACGCAAGCGCCTGCGAGAGCGCAACGGGCGTGCGCCTGCAGCCGTCGCTCACAGCAGAGCAGACAGCGCGCGTCTGCGCGAACGCGGCGTGCTCGTCGCTGGCGTTGGCGGTCAGGAGCAGGTCGCTCCCGAGCTGCGCGGTGAGCGCCGGGGGCAAGAGCCTACAGAGGACTTTTGAGGCCATCTTCGCGTGCCCAGGCACCGTCTCGTTCGAGAACGCGGCGGTGGACCCGAGCGCGCCGACGCCGACGCTACTCACAGCGACGCTGTCCCCAACGCCGGCGATCGAAACGCTCTCGCCGTCGCCAACGCCCCAGACGCTCTCGCCGACGCCGCCGCCACAGACGCCGCCGCCGACATCCACGCCCGCGCCAACGCCGCCGCCACCTACGCAGAGTCCGCGACCCGTCCCGGTCGTCACTGAGCCGCTGTCGCCCTTGCCCTCCCCTGTGCAAACGCCGGCGCCGCAGACCCCGACGACCACGATCACCACCGCCCCAGCGCCGGCGACGACGTCGGCGTGGGTTTCCTCGCCCGAGCCGCCGCCGAACCCGCCGACCGCGGCTCCGGCGAGCAGCAACGGCTCGGGCGGCGGGTCGACGCCGACGGAGCAGCCAGTGACGTCGACACCAAGGGTTTCCGGGTCGACGTCACCATCGACGCCCGCGAACAAGAGCAGCAGCAGCAGCAGCAGCTCCGGGTCTCTCGACCACGCTGCTGGTCAGGACGACGGTGCGTGTTTGTGGCCACTATGGTTGCGTGCACAGGCACGTGAGAGTGACTGCGCTCACCTGCGTTGCCTCATCTCTCTCTCCCCCTCCCATCGTGACCTTGTTGGATGCAGTCGGCAGTGGCTCGGAGCACGACCCGAACATCACGATCGGCATCGCTGTCGGCGTCGTCGTCTTCGTCGTCACGGTCGGGACGCTCGTCGTGTGCAGCCGACGGCGGAGGCAGTACGAGGCGGGCGCGGACAAGGACGCCGTCGCGAGCCCGTCCGAGATTGCGCTGGGCCTCCGCGCGTCCGGAGCCTCGACAAGGTCCTCGGCGGCCGCGACGCCGGCTGCCGCGTCGACAAAGGACAAAGCGTCGGCGAGCACGAGTGCGACGCCGCTCGCTGGCCGCGCCGACGAGCTGGTCACGCCGGCGGCGGGTCGACGCGCGGGCAGCGACGGGATCCGGCCCGACGCGCCGGTTCTCACGCTGTAGGTCCCCCACCGCCGCCGAGCTGGTGGGAACGAGAGAGCCAACCGAGTGTGTCATGGGCCGCACTGTTGCGCGTTCGCTGCCTGCGGTCGCATCGGTGCTTGTTGCTAGTTCATTGGCTCGTGTAGCGAGGAAGAGCTCGCTTCTCCCCTTCTTTCCAGCAGAGTGCGTATCGGTACGGTGGAATGGATTGAACCCCTTCCGCTCGCCCGGCTTTGGGGCTGCGTGTTCTCCTTCAGTGGTAGCGTCTTGGCCCCCGGCGTCCTTCTTGGTGTTGGGGCTTGCTCACAGTCCCTGTCGGCTCCAGCAGCAGTTCGCATGTCTGTTGTTCGAGGACGCAGTCACGACCCAAGCTGGAACGAGTGGTCAGCGTTTGCGGAGCTGAGGGGCATTGTCAGCGTCGGAGCGACAGTCTCTGTCGCAACGGGAGTTCGTGCACGGCGTGGATTGGAGTGAGGCGTTTGTCGCGACGGGGGTCGGTTCAGCTGACGGAACGACACAGAATTTGGTGCTGCAGACATCGGCACGCGAGTCGCCGTCACTGCAACTGGGACGGAAGTCTGCCGGGGCCGCGAGCTCAGTGTACTTCTCACACAGCGTCGTCTTCTTCTTGGCCGGGAGCGGAAGCACGAGCGCGATCCCGGTGGCCGCCTGGCACGCCCTCACCTTGTTCTGGATCGCTGCGTACTCGGCTGCGAACTTGGCGTCCATGTACGAGTTGTGCTGGCTTGTTCGTCGCCAGATATGGCTGCGATGGCGAGGAGCGTGGCCGCTAGGAGAAGCCGCGCCAGCGCCATGGTGCACTACGCGGTGGCTTGTATTTCTTCGGGGCTGAATGGACGCAGCTGCCGTTCTCGGGCATCGCGGCTTGCGCTTGACCTACTGGATTGGAATATGAGCACCAACCTGAACACTTCGCCGTCGCGAGCCCGGGATGAGGTTGAGTTGGGGCAACAGCGTGCTATTGGCTTTGAATAAGGAACGAGTTGTGGTGGCACCGGAAGGATGGAGCGAACGCTGCGTGGTGTGTGTTTCCTCTGTTGCTCGACGGTCGAGTCGACCTGCTTGCTGCGTCGTTCGCTTTGGTCCTGTCACATCACGTCACGGAGAGGAACATCATCTCCGTCCTATTCAACACTCGCTCTTAGCTAGCATCTTGGGCCAATGTTGCCGCGTGTGGTACGGTTGGCTCCACGACGAAGGTCTCGCCGCTGGAAGT
>SMMQ01002169.1:30532-44726 GCA_008271595.1 [Pythium] brassicae (nom. inval.) | reverse complement strand
AACGCGCGCGGAAACATCAAACATGTGATTTGATTGGCCAAAAAGGTACATACAAAACTTAAGTATCGTCGGAGAGTTGATGATATTCAACCATAGTGCTATGCGCGTTAGATTGAAAAACTGTTTCTGTCGCCCAGCCCGCCAAAAACACCAGCGTGGACCACGCGCGCTTGCTCTCGTGAGCACGTGAAGCCCGAGAGCGTCAAACTGCGAGTCTCGGATTCTCCAACTTCCTGGCCAAGGTTCTCGTTGCAAGCGTCAGATCCGTGAGTGCCGACGTACATAAGAAAGACTAGCAGCTGATCGCCAGCGTCTGCCATCCGCCTCTTCCTTCTTGTACTGGAGAATGTACTACATGACTCAACGAGAGCTCGAAGCCGGTGAAATGATGATCTCTCCATGCGAAAACAGCGGAGGGACTCTCTGTTGCTGCAAGACCGCTGATACCAGTCGAACTTACCGACATACGAGGCCAAGCTATGTGGGCGGGAGTAGCGAGCACTCTCACCACGCTGCAGAGCGTCTAGCAGCGCACCGTCCACTGTGTCTTTGTCATCCATTCGCACGTCCAACACGAGTCTATCGTGGTGGTAGGTGATGCGGCCATGCAAGAGCTCAGTATACGCCTTGATGGTGGTTGCGCGCTTCGATCGTCTTGGCATTCTTGCCTGTGTTGTTTGCTGCTGTGCTGTTTTTGGGGTCTCACTTATAGTGTCCTTCCATTGATCTTAATTCTGTGCTGCTGGGATTCTGCTGCCAAAAGTGAGAACCACTAACATAATGACCGCACTCAGAAAAAGTCCGGGTTTTACCAGATGTTTGGAGCGGGCTCACTTTTAAGTGCGAGCTGTTGAGGACGGGCCTGAGAGCCCGCAGGCCCTCGCTTTGACAAACCTCTAAGCTCCTGGCTCCCAGCTCTCCATAGCTCCCCATCTCCCTCTCCACCAACGTGCACCAGTTCCAACATGGCGCTCGCGATCCGTATACCCGCCGTCCCCGTCGCAAAGAACCCGTACGCGATCGCCTGGAGCGGTTTCAGCTACGTGTTTAGCGTCTCCGAGAGCAGTGCGCACAAGCAGGACAAAAGAAGGTCCTGAAAACGTCTCTGGCCGCTGCGTGCCAAATGAACTCACTGCAATCCTGTGGCCGTTCGGCTCCTGCATGACCGTGCTTCTCGGCATCATCCCGTACCGCATCAGCTCCGGGAACGATGAACCGAGCGTTGAGATAATAAAGTGCCACGGTTTCACCTGGGTTCACAGATGCTGCAAGATGAATGTCGAGAAGCGAGACGTCAAGACTTTCCGTGTCGGGATGGGCTAAGTAGCACAAAAGGACTCGCGGCCAAACCACCGCATACCAGAGCACAGAACACCCAGACTTTTCGCGGCTCCCAGCGCATCGCGGTCTCAAACCTGCACAAATACACGAACAAGCTGTTCAGCGACAACATCGAGCTGCTCTACCGTAACGCACGCGAGAAGAACGAACAGGAGGGGGTCGCGGCGTGCAACTTCGTAAGCTCGCGCTGCTGCTCTTCGTGCGCGACCACTCGTTCGACTTTGGCGAGCTGTACGAGTTGTTGTCGTTGTCAGTGATGTATATTAGGCTAAAACGTGCGAGCCTGCATATCCATTCCTCCAGCTACTGCGCTTACGTGGGTCAACAGGGAGCCGTGCCGAAGTGTTATACTGTGTTGCCGTGCTCCAGTCTGTGGGGCTCTAGGAGAAGTCGGGGTTGATCGTTCAGGCTCGAGCTGTCACTGCCCGGCGCCAGTTGTCGATCTAAAAGCCAATGATTGACATCGTTGTGTAGATGCTGCTCAAACTCAGCCGTCCATTCGCGTTCGGATGGAAGCTCGTACTGCGGTGAGCTTTGTAGGCCCATCGCCATGTTCGCTGCTAAGTCGGCCATCTTGTTGAAGGTCAGTAATGGTTAGAACAGCTCCCGATGTCCATCATGTCAGCAAGCCGACGCGCTATCTGGTACTGCATCGCCAGCGACGCTTTCTGTGGGGTCTCTATTTTGTGTCCGCTGCGCGATGATCATCGCTCTATCCCCCACCACATGGAGCGGGATGGAGCCTGCCACGTATGCACGATGGATACCACGGAGGAGCCTTTGATATTCGACCTGGTTGTTAGGGGTTGGCCTGTCCGCAAAGGCCATGCTGGAGGCCCACACGACTCGGTGCGTCCATACCCAGGTGTGCATCTTCACGATGACTGGCCCAGCGCCGCCAGGATTGGGGATACTGCGGAAACAACCATCATTGAACAGCATGTACACGGTCGGCTCCGGGGCCGCGGCCAGAGCTGTCAAGTCGGCGTCTACAGCAAAACGAGCAGTTCGAGGCCACGAAGGGGCTCGCGTGCTACCTGAACCGCGATCGGCGCCAACTACTACCCACTCCCAGAGGTCGCACGCAGCCACTTGCGCTGCTGGCCGGTCGGCATTGGAGTGCAGGGGCTCGCGGCCGCCTTCACTCTCATGGATGTTTGTGCTTGAGAGCGTGGCCGCGGCGGACTCAACCACGACATATTCGAGATGATCTTCTTTGAGGGCATGGGAATGAGCTCGTACAGGTGCTCTGGCCATACGGGTCGCGTGTCGGATCGCCCATGAGCCTGGGCCACTTCCAGTTCGACATGTGGGCGCCGCACCCACGTCCAGGCGCTGAGAGTGAGCTGCTCCCAAGGCGCAGGTCGTAGAGCACGGCGTGCGCAGCTCGCTGCTACTCGCGCCCATGCCGACAGCTTCGACTCCTTTCATCCTGGACAACAACGAGTCAACTGAGCAGTCCACGTCGAACATCTACAACTGGTGCGTGATTGCGGGTGAGTTCGCCACCGTGATCAAGCGCCAATCCTGCGCTACGGTGGCTTGGTGCAGAACATGCGCGCGTTACCCGCGAGCGTCGAGGGCAAGTACAAGACCATGTGCGTGATGAGGCAGATTGTGATAAAGCGAATGTATATTATCAGCAACGACAACTAGGAAGACGAAGGGGTGGGGACAGCCTGGGTCGAGCCGCACCTGAGGACTCTTGCGCTCGGCAGTTGTTCACACACGCCAAATGCACACATCAGGTCCTTGCGGCTCTCGGTCACAACCCTCACACCTGTGTACCCTTTCAAACGTTCGTTCAGATTAGGTCGAAAGGTATAGCTGCGCCAAACAACGGACCGATCACTCAAGACACACGAAGGTTCAGTCTTTGCGTATTACACTCTTATTCATTGGGTTGAAGTATGCGTCACGCCTTCACACCCGTCAATCCCAGTCAATATAGAACATCCGACTTCATTAAAGCACTGGTGGTCAAACGGAATATGGAGGGCCAAGCCTAGTTGCAGGCAGAGGCCGGATGTAGACACTTCACGCAGATCCGCTTCACACACGTGCACGCACGCTCACACAGGCACTGGCAAGCTCGCACTCGACGACTTAACATACGGGGCTGGGCTTTCTTCCCTTCTGTAAGGAGCCGGAGGGACTTGCACGGTAGTCGGGGAATTAGCCACTGAGGCGGATAAGTACGCCCTGAACGAGCGCACTTACCCGCTTATATCCGGACCGTACCCTAAGAACGATGGTGTCACACCAACCACCGTAAAGGCCTGACCCGACACTGGCTACTTACTGACTCTTTCTGCCTACTTTAACGACAATGGCAGGATGCATGGGATGACTTGTGTTGACCGTGACTTGGCACCGGGCGTGTCCGACTTGGCGGATGATGAGCCCGGAGGGCCCCGATCTTAAGTCGACAGCCGCGCCTGAGTCCGTCGATGATGGTCGAAGGCTTATATCGGTTCGCGGCGCCCCAAGTCAAGGACGCCGATCTGATACTTGGACGCTGAGGTCATCCACGACCTGGCTGGCGCCAGACCACAGTCCGCCGGTTTGTGTTCTGCACTCCGTTGATGACCGTGAATCTGTACACGCGTCAGCGAGCAGCCGTGAGGTCTTCGCCGAGCCCGGTCGCGGGTTGTCGGTGCCCCACTTGGCGTGGCAGTGGCCACGATTTGGCGCTAGTAGTCTTCTCGTCCGAGTCGCTCGAGGCCTGCGCGTCCGTCCGCCGTATTGGCTGTTCCCCAGGATACGCGGACGACATAACTTCGCTTCGGGGTTGAATCTGGCGCGTCGCCGACCGGGCTCCTGGACCTGGCACTTGTATGCCCGGGCCAGTGTCGTCGAAATACATTACCGCGGTCGTGACTTGATCGCATGCGCGGCCCGGGCGACGGGGTGCCTACTGGTGGACATGGCTGTGGCCATGTGCAATATTATAACCGCTCCTCCGCGGAGTCGGTGCTCAGAGCTACCAGCTCCGCGGACAACACAAACGAACTGGCCGACTGGGCAGCGCACAACGCCGGAGAAAGCCTCCGACTCGATAGCCGAGTCACACTCGGCGGACGGAGATTGCCGACCAGCTGCATGTCGGCGAGCGCCTGCTCCTTGCAGGTCGTCACTGCGCAGATGTCGTCAGGGGGGTCACTACTGCATGTGCTCTTGGGTCCCGCTATGTTCGTAGACTCGCTCGCCGCGGCGGGGGCCTTAGCGAGACCTAGCAGGGCGGACGAGGCGACACGGTGGACGGCGGAGACCTAGCGGGGGCTGCGGGGGCGGCTCGTGCGGCTGCGGCTGCTGCGACTGCGCATGCGCGCGCGCAATCGGTTGCTTAGGGCTCGGCGGTGACTGGAGGTGCAGGCACGGCCGCGGCGAGCGCTACGCTCGGGTCCCTGACGGCGGACGCGCGCGGACTTGTTATTGTGGCGACGGCGTCAAAGGCTTCGTCGGCGGCTGTTGCTAATGCGGCAGCGGTGGAGACGGCGAGCGCGACCGTCTCGCCCAGCAGCAGCACGCATGTGATCGACGGACGCGGCAGGGGCGCCTGCAGACACGGCAATAGCTGCGGCAGGAGCGGTTGGGGCGATGAACACCGCATCTCCCGCATTCGGCGTGGCGGCGAACGCTGCAGCGGCCGCAGCCGATGAGGCAGTCCAATCGACGAGCAGCGTGGCCACGGCAGTAGTGGGTTCGTCGATGACAAGCACTGTGAGTGCGCCTGGGACCAGGACTGCATTGCTCGTGTTCACGCCGTTCACTTCGACGTCCGCCTTACTTGCGGCATCACTAGCGACGGCCTCGCCATCGTCAGGCGCGTCAAGCGAGCAGCCAGGCGGCGTCGGAACGCGCGCGGTGCGCCCCCCCCCCCTACGGTATCGGCATCGGCGGGCTCACTATTGTCCCCAACGAGCTCGAGTAGTGCTGCTGTCGAGCTCGCCATGTTATCCCCAGCGACTGCGTAGCGGCGAGGAGCGAGCAGCTCGCGAGGCACTTAACTTGGTCGTGCGACGGTGGGTGCAAGCGCGGATGCTTTGGAGCATCGATGGGCTGGCTCTTTCGGGCGTCCAGCGTCCACTCTCCCCGTCGAACACCTGTGTGTGCTGACCCGTTGCGAAGTGGCGCTGCTGCAGTCCGACACGCGGATGTCACTAGACAGCAACCGAGGTGTCACGCTCGAGCATCGAATGCATAGGAGCGCCGAGCTCGTGTTGCTCGCGGTCTTCGAGGACCGCGGCGACTGGGTTGCTACGGTGGCGGCGGCAGTTCGACTTAGCCACACAGGACGGACGGTGTCACAGAGGCCGTCACGTTGTATTGCGAGCTAGGTGGGCGCTTCGGATACGACCGCCTGCTCGGCAGCACGATCGCCACGGTTGCTGGTCTCAACGAGATGTCGTGGCGGCTGTACGTCACGGCCGTCGTCGATCAAGCACACACGGCGTTGCGCTCGCAGGCGAGAAGTCGGGCGGTCGCAGAGCCGCTTCTGCTTACGTGGGGTCGAGCGGTGGAAGAGATGCAGGGTGCGGCTGCGCATGCTGCGCGCCTCGCGTCTGCCGACTGCGCGACTCTGCGTGACGAGCCCCTTTTGACGGCGGACGCTGGGCGCCGGCCTTACATCGTTGAGCGTTGCAGGAAGGATCTGTTTGATCAATTGCAGCGCATTGAGCTCTTGACGTCGACGCGCCGCGACATAGTCCGATCTCACCGCGAGCAGCACCAGCATCTTCTTGCAGAGAAGGAGTCGGCGGACACGGCGACGCGGGAGGCGATTCAAGCTCTCGAGCGTCTTCAGGAGGAGCATCGCGGTCTGGTCGAGCGCGTCACACAGACGGAGACGGAGTCAACGGATGCTGGCCGCGTTCGCGACTGCCGCTGGGTCGCCTGTGCTTGGCACGCCTGTCACAGCCGTGGCAGTGACCCATCCTCTATCGTGGTACGATTACTCGACAGCCAGACCGAGCGTGCCGGCTGCCGCCGCGCGATTGCGCCGACAGAGTGGCTGTCGTGACCACTGGCTCGCTTGTAGTACCATTAAGCGTGCGGTCTTGCTGTCACCCTGATCGCGGACCTCGCCGCAAGCGCTGCACTCCCTCCTGCAGTTCTGGGCCACATACCCCGCGCCGCTGCACAAAGTGCAGTCCGCCTTGGGTGCAGACACTCGTTCGCGAAGTGTCCCAGCTTGCCATAGTTGAAGGACTTGGGGTCGCGTCGGTTCGACGACCGCGGACTTGGCGGAGGACGGTAGTTCCGGTCGGCAGACACTTGGAAGACGTCGGATTTGAACTCATCGTCGGCGATAAGGCCTGGTTAGCGTCCGGACGGGGCGTCGTGTTGCTCCAGGCTGTAGTTGCCAGGTGCTTCACCATAACTTAGCGGGCCAGAGAACCGGACGCGCTGCTCCTTGGCGGCGGACTTGGCGCGGAAGGCGTCGCATACTTGGTACGGCAAACAGCGTCGACGCCGGCGTGAGTCCAGAAGACTTGAGCTGGAGGCCTGCCGCGGTTCACCTCACGCGGACCATGACTCGCCTTGGCGACTTCATGTTCGCGACGGCTGGACATGGCGCGAGCCACACCAGGCTCCGTCGAGGTATGACCCTCGTATAGGAGGAGGCTGGCGTCCAGTTCACGGATCGACACGAAGAGCTTGGCCACCAGCGTACGTTGGACTTCGACGTCCGTCAGGTTCTTGATGAAGTGCGTGACGTGGTGCTCCGTGCCTCGGGCGGTTGAGTAGTCGACGTCCACTCGCTCAGCCGCTGCGTTTAGGCGCCACAGGAAGCGGTGTGGTCTGTCACCGTCAGGCTGGCGAAGCGCGAAGTACTCGGCCATGAACAACCCGCGCGGTCGCGTGAACTCTTTCTCGAACGCGGTCGACAACTTCGCCCAGTCTTGCGTGTCATGCCCGAGATCGGAGAGCCAGGCTCGAACTGCCAGCGACAGCACCATGCACAAGTTCCGGCACTTTTCGGTACTCGTCCACTCCCCAGAGCTGGTGATGTATACGTAGCACCTCCACCAGTCGCTGTGCTCCAGTCGCGGCGAGTTCTCGTCGAACATCGTCAGCTTATGCAACGGGATGAACGGCCGTGGGTACGCCGCGACGGGCATTTGGCCAACGACTAGTGCGACCGGCTCCCGTGGCGAACGGCTTCGATCATTCCGATGACGCTAACGATGCGAGGTGCTAGCACGACTTGGCGCCTGGACCGGGTCAGGCGGCTCTTCACGACCTGGTGTCCCGCCAGCCAAACTACTGCGCATCGGCTTGTGGTACAGTAACGAGGGCGCCGGCCGCATCTCGACACGAAACACCGGCGGCGGCGCTTGAGCGGTTGCTGTGGTCGCAGCTTGAGCTGGCGGCTGAACCAGGTACTGCGGCGTCGGCTGTCGTGTCGAGTGCTGGTACATTGGCTGCTGCAGCAGGAGTTGATACGCCGGCCACTGGGCCATGTACTTGGACACGGGTTGCTGGGTCGAGTACTGGAGCCCGGGATGCTGCAAGACTGTCCCCCTTGCCGGCACTGTGAGTACTGGCTGCTGCGGGCTAAACACGAAAGTCGTCGGCACCAACAAAGCGGATCAGACAGCGAGGAAGTGATCGTGATCATCGGCATTACTGCTACAGCGAGGTCAGCGCTGCACGGCGAAGCCCGACATCCACTTCCGCAACTGCCAAAGTCTTCGGCGTTCCACCCGGTCACTGGGGCCCGGAACGTTCAGAGTGAGACTGTGTATGGCAGCGCTGACAAGACGGACAAGGTCTACGCTGTGTTCAACTGCGTGAGGGTTGGCGGCAAGTCCGCGTATCTCGTCCAATGGCACGACAATGAGCGCTGATTCGTTGCAACTTGGAACTGGCGCGACGACATCGAGAACCCCAACATGACGGACACGCCCGACTGCATCGTCAAGTGGAAGAAGCGTGCGCCCAAGATGACTTTCGCCCAGTACGCTGCGTGATATCCACGTCGCTTCACAGCGTCGACGGATGGAACTTGCTTCTACGACGCAGTCCAGGTCGCAAGCCATACCTTCAGCAGGTGGACATCGTGCTGGTCGCCTTGATGATGGCGTTTAAGGCGTTAAACGAAGCCGGTCGTGACCGTGACGATGGAGTGGATGTGAAGACCGCCCAGGCTTTCGCATCATTTATGCAAAGCAACCGTGCGGGGTTAGCGTGTAATGTGTTCTGGTACAACCACGCAGCTATACCTATCAACAGCACCACTCAGCTCGCTTCGCTTCCTCTCAGTGATGGCGTGTACATTGTCCGAGCGGCGTGCGAGCTTCGAGTTCGACACTGCTTCGTGATGACGATCCCGACAACAAGTGCGAGCCACCGTACTCGACAGAACCTTTGTCAAAGTTGCAGTGGATTCGTCGTGTGGTGTTCATCAGGAAGCTCGAAAGGGTGCAGACCGTACGTACGCCAAACAAGCAGGCTAAGTTGATCTAGCGACTATACAAATGCCAAGTCAGATTTGTGTTGATATGTGCCACCTCACATATCCTTGAGAGAGATCAATTCGCCATGTCAACTATGCAATGCTTGTACGGCTTGTCTGTACTAGACACCCTGCACGGACTTGCGCCTTGTAGCGCGCGACAGTTGATGGCGAGACTTGGAAGCAACGCTGGAACGATCCCTTGCACACGCGACCCACGAAAGGTACAAAGTAGGCGAAGCGCGCTTGGACACCTGTCGACCGTTGACGAACAGGCTGGGCTTCGCCGCCTGCGTCCAGGACATTCAGAGAAGTCTTGACAACAAGTTTTCTTTCTTCAGGCGTCAAGCTTGACATGCTTGCTACATACATCTCCAGTTGCCTCGCCTTGCCAGCGAGACAGGATACCACGCAGATGTCGCTTCGGATGAGCCGCGAGACACTTACGCGTTAGGAGTCGTCTGCGAACCAGATTTGTTTGTCCGGCATGGAGGAGAGGTAAGTGAGAATGAGGCTGGAGATCGAATTAAAATAAGTCTTGCTCGCCCAAACAGTTTGGCTGTCGCGTGCTTGACTTCAACTGAAGAATACCAACGGTATATTCAGACGCAAAAGAACGCTGTGCTACTCAGCCGATAACGCCGCACCAACTTATCGCGGCCGACCGTGTAGCGGAATGTCACGACGTACCCTCTGATCTACGAAGCGCTCGACATCCTGTCTGCTCGGGAGTGCGCATCCTACGGCAGCAAAAGCTGCAACGATATGAACACATGGCCCGTTTCTAAATGCGAATTTGCAGTCGCACTTGGCATTTCTGACGTCAACACTCTACCTTTCGCCAGGCTGGCCTTTGAACTCGTACTTTAGTAGTCTCGAATTCTGTTCTGGATTGTTGGCCTTGCGATGACGCCTCCCCGTGTTGGTGTTGTACTCACGACCGTTTGTACTTCGATGTCGGCCACGCACGACGTTCAGATCCCCGCCAAGAAGAAACGACACCGCCGACCAATCCGGGACAGACATGGTGAGAACACCAGCGGCATGCAACCGTTTGTAACGGCGAATCGTGTTGGCGGATGGTGCCGCCATATCGGCAACTCTCCCCAAAAACGTGGCCTCTGTCTTCGCCGTGTGCAGGAAATTCTTGAACAGAGTGCTCGCTGGAAGCAGCTCTTGCAACGTGTAGTCGCGCTTGATTGTTCTGTTGAACTATTCGATCTGGTTGTTGGTCTTAGCTGTCCCACTTGATTGCCAAAACGCCTGCCAGTTGATGAAGCGCGAACCGACCCACTGCCGTTTGAAGTACCTCCAAAACTCCCCAAGGCGGTGCGCAGCTTCACAGTGTCTCTCTGCGGTAGTGCAAGCCTCACGAAATTTCATGTCGTTCCCAACCATGTGGACGGAGTAGACGGTATCCTTCACTACCCGTGCCCCCTCCTTCGTAAGCCTGGACGTCCGCTTCCGGACTTGCATCATCACGCGGAAGAAGCACATGAGACGTGTTGGCCGATCGATCCTGCGGGTCGCAAATGCTTCATATAGTGTGTTTTAGAGTGCGTCGTCAGCGTCGGTCATGACACGGCGGATTCGCGAGGCTTCGCCTTGGTCTCGTCGGTACATGTCCAGGAGGCTGCCTATGGCTCTTGTGTACAGGGCGGCCGTCAGCTGGGACGACATGAAGATGGCGACGAGGTGGAACGATCTTGCCCTGCCGGATACGCCGACAACGATTACTGGATAGCCTGTCTTGGACACCTTGAACGTCGCGTCGACATGAAGGGTCTGCGAATCAGCCGATCTTATCCGACGAAGTAACGCACGGGTCGTCACGCCGACCCGCATCGGATCTGTGGAGAAGCCACTGCCGATGTTGGGGTACCCGTCACCATTGACTCCGTAGAGGAAGGCAAACAGCTGCTTGTCATGCAAGCCGCTGTCGTGGGCGCTTGCTGCGATCAGCGCGTTCATTGTCGACAGAAACGAATCCGCCTGCATCGTCTCGGCGCGGTAGTAGAGCGATGCCCGTTGGGTCTGGGCGAGGGAGGGTGATTCGGAGTGGATGGCGGGGTTGAAAGCCATAGCGAACTCGGATTGAATCCTTGCAGGCCGCACGCCATCTCGGGTCTTCTCTTCGATGACGCGTTTGACAGCGAGATTCATCTTCTTTCGTGCCAATGAGCGTGTGTCGATTGCGTGACTCTTGTGCTGAAATACTTGCGGCTTGCAGCTGGTGCTGCAGGTCAGGATCTTGAGTCACCACAGGCAGTGCGCTCCACAGGCAGTTGAGGCGCACATCACGATGCAGTACCGCATGCTGTGGTCGTCGAGGTTTGCCTCACAGGTTTGGCAACGAGTGGTCTAGCTCGGGTAAGTCTTGTTCGTCTTGAGGGAGTCGATCATAACTTCGAGTGCGTTGAGAGTGAACGAGGTGTGCAATAGTCGCCATTGGTACTTGTTCGCCATCGGTGATGTTTGAAAATGAGCGAGTACTTGCTCATTGCACTGCTCTGGCAGATTGGAAGGAATGGTTGGTTGTCTGGTGACGAACCAGTTCTGCTGCTTTTCTCCTTGTTGGTTTTTTTCTCACCAGGTTTGGATCGTTGTTTATTTTTGAGATTTTGTTCTTAGAAATAATGCCTTGTTTCTTCAGGAAATTCATTGTTTAATGAATTTTCAGTAATTTCTTCATGAATAGTCCGCCGCTACACGGGTTGACATGAAACCGGACACCTGCTTGCTGCAACACGAGCACGAGCTTCTTATTCAAACGCGAGGAAAACAGGTCGAGTCGTGCAGAGGTCTTAGAGAGAGAGAGAGAGAGAGAGAGACCAGGAGAGCAGGAAGAGAACGTCTCCTGTTTGAGAGTTTCCCAATGTTGCTCATTATCAACCGTCGTGTCGTCGATGATCACCGCGACGTCGCACCGACACCATCAGCGATGCGCAACAGCGCTCGTGTTGTGCACGTGCCCACACTCTTGTCGCAAACTGGTCTGTAGTTTCGCACAGCTCGTGAGACCCCACTCCGCCGATCTCGGCGAGACAGTGGTGCTCACCAGTGTCAGGCACTGGCTTGGGCCAAGTTTTGGCTCGCGCGTGCCGCGTTTTGTGTGGCAGGGCGATCAGCACGTCTGCTGGGACTTTCCCCCCGGATCGGGACTGGCGCGTACACACACGCCAGGCATTAGTGGAATTCCCACGCGGTCGCAATGCAGCAGGTTAGTGCCGTTAGCGGCTTTCGCGGTCGAGGACTTGCGGCCGCGGGCTCCGTAGCGTCGGCAGACAGCGCCAGCCCGCCGCCAGTTGCGCGCTCGCTCGGTACAGCACAGATGGAGGCGGGCTACGACAGAGGGCTCCCGACGTCCGCACTCCAGGGAGGCGGCGCCGGTGGTCGCGCCTCCGAGCACATCCAGCTCGACGTCAACCTGCCAGCGCCGGCTCAACCGCATTTGAGACAACAACAGCAGCTGCGCTCGCAGCAGCAGCAGCAGAGCGTCAGTAGCGGCGGCTCAACGCGGTCCGCGGCGTCGTCGTCGGTCCCCGCCCGCCGCCCGAAGCGCAAGAGCATGCCGCGCTTGGAGAACCTCCTCCCACCTGTGCACATCACGGAGGAGCAGAAGGCGGAGCTCAAGCAAGCGGCCGAGAACCGCATCGCGAGCATGCTCACGCGCTGCCAGGCCGCGTGGGACGGTACGGACGGCATCTTCGAGGAGCCGGAGGTCTGGAAGCTGCACTCGTCCAAGCCGAACCTGTCTGTGTACCGCCGGCGCAGCAAGAGCGCATTGCAGTACCACCCGTTCGTGGCCACCGGGCACGTGCCGGGGATCACACTCCAGGACCTTCAGTACGGACTGTACGCAGAGACGACGCCCGACGAGCGCGCGATCAACGCGTATTGGTTTGGCGACTTCTTCCTCGACGCCGCGATCCTCGAGGCGTTCGAGACAGCGACGGACGACGACCGCTTCCGCTTCTTCGGCATCAAGTGGCTGCTTGCCGGCACGCAGATCATCACGCCCCGTGACAACGCGTTCATGCAGTACACCAAGACGGTCACGAATAAGCTGGGCGAGAAGATCCTCGTCAAGGTCGTCGAGNGAGAGCATCGTGCCGCTGCTCCCGGACCAGGGCAGCCTCCGCTTCGTGCGCTCCGAGCTCTCGCTCATCTACATGTACCACTACGACCCCAAGGCGAAGGAGGTGCAGGTCTTCTGCGAAGGGAACATCGACCCGGCGGGTCGCTCGCGGAGCATGGTGGCGAACCTGAACCTGTCGCTCTTCGCGCCCGTGATCGTGAACCTCGCCAGCATCGCGGACGCCAAGTTCATCACCAAGCACGGGATCATCTTCCCACACGGCACGGCAGGTGCCGGCAAGATGAGCGTCGCGCTGAGCGTGAGCACGCACATCGCGTCCCCCATAGCGGCGTCGACGCGCGCTGACTCGCTGGTGTCACACCTGACGGCCAGCTGGGTGCCCGACCGCGAGCGCAAGGCGTGTTACGTGTGCTTCAAGAGCTTCGGGCTGCTGTGGCGCCACCGGCACCACTGCCGCATGTGCGGCGAGGTCATGTGCTCGCAGTGCACGACCGCGCTGCCGCTCGTGGCGCCGCCCGAGTTCGACGCGACCGAGGACGCGAACTTCCCGCTGCAGAACCAGCCAGCGAAGAAGAAGCTCGAGGATTCGAACCGGCACGGCTTCCCGGTCGTGAACCTCTTCAAGTTCTGCAAGAAGTGCATCTTCATGGTGCGCCAGGAGCGCCGCGCGATGGCCGCGAGCGTGGGCGACTACTACTTCACGGAGGGCATGCTGCGCCACCGCGAGCAGATGCAGGCCGCGTTCGCCGGCAGGTACTTGCCCCCGTTCGCGGACGACGACGGCGCGAGCGGCTTCCCGGACGACGACGAGTCGATCGTCGACGACGTGCAGTACTCCCAGCGCATCGAGAAGCTGCGGCAGGAGCACATGGCGCGCGAGAAGCAGAAGCTGCGCGATCAGCAGCAGCAGCGCAACGGCGATGCCGATACCGATGCGAGTGCGAGCGTTCGGCTGTTTGACGACGAGGAGTTCGCGTCCGTCGGGTCCTCATATCGCAAGCAGAGCATCGCGAGCAGCGATGTATCGTTTGACTTTGACAACCTGTTTGTGACGGATCCGAGAACGCTCGCGAGCCTCAAGATGGCGAGCGAGCGCGACGACCTTGGCGCATTCCCGAGTAGTGTCGCTGGAGCTCCGGGAGTGCCTCTTGCGAGCAACGACAGCCCGGCGCCGTGAGCGCCGAGTGTA
The DNA here is from genome assembly GCA_008271595.1 of [Pythium] brassicae (nom. inval.). NCBI lineage: Eukaryota > Oomycota > Peronosporomycetes > Pythiales > Pythiaceae > Globisporangium > [Pythium] brassicae (nom. inval.). The sequence goes on along the minus strand of SMMQ01002169.1, from coordinate 30,635 downwards.
GCGACACTGTATAAGTTCGAGCCGGAAGTTTTGCTGAAGAAGATACAGTATTTGCTTGGTCCCAACTCCAGTTTAACGATGTCTCCTACGTCGCTGTGGTCGT
>SMMQ01003116.1:13219-27317 GCA_008271595.1 [Pythium] brassicae (nom. inval.) | reverse complement strand
CAAATGACCGTCCTGAGCGACCACTTGCTCGTTTTGAACTCAAATTATATCACGAAGTAGAGCGCGTCGCGGTCTATCATCTCTCAAAAAATCACACTCGCAAACGCATTTTTGAAGGCAAAATTAACCATTTTCTGATTTTTTATCCTGTCCCTAACTTTTTGGCGCGCACTGTATTGTCAGAAAAATATGTGACCGATACAAAAGAGGTTCATCACAAAGCTTAATACACTTATCACAGACCGACTCTGAGAGTGTGACTAAGCTCATCTCTGACTCGTTATCATTGGAGGTGTCTTTGGCAGTGCCACCTGTGCGTAGTATAAGTAATGGCTGCGCATGCTCCCTCTAAAAACAAAACGAAGCCAAATCACTTTTAACATTTTCGGATACATTTGGATAACGTCAAACAAACTCCACACCCGAGGTCGCAAAAACATCTTTCTTCATGTGTAGTTTCGGTGCATGTGCACATGTATTTTCGCCTCATTTGCCACAGTATCGACGATCTTTGTTTTGGGGATCCGGAGCCTTTGGCACAGTTGATCAAAGACTGGGTGCTAAGCTGTGCGTTTGGAGTAAAACAGGAACGCTCAGGACGCACGAGATATCCTCTCGCATCCAGATTTGTCAACCCTCATTCCTGAGCGTGAGGGGGGGAAAATCGTTCCGAGACGAATAAACGATAATAATAAGTTATTCAAGTCCAAATACTGTACTGGTATACGACTACACTCTACGAAAAGAATTAGCGCCAGCACTGTACTGGCTGCCGCGCCATCAGTGTTACGAGTTGGGCGGCGCAGTTTGGATATGTTTATCTCACAGCTACTCGTCACCGGACACGCATTCCACCACGTAGAAAACGGGTCTCCACCAGTCACCATACATATTCCGTCAAAACCAGCGCGACAAATTAATAACGCCAAAATCATACTGAAATCAAGTATAATATTCGGAATTAAATCTATTGACTGGCTTGGGAACTTCTGGGGCGGTCATTCTGCAACGGGCAGCGGCATGTTGCTCGCCGATCCGGAGTGCGTACGCCTTCGCGGACTCTTTCAAGATGGATGGAAGGTGCGTGCAATAACACGACTTATCGGGCTGGCAGCGGTGAGGGTCGTTCATGCGCACAAGGACGGGGGCAAGAAATCAAGGAAAGTACCAGGGCCATCTTTGAGAGAAAATCAAGTTTGACATGTCATTCGGGCTACAGCCACGAGAGAGCTTCTCGCAGTGCAAGCCGAGGAACAGGTCGGCGTGGAGGCGTCGACGCGCACCGTGCAGCGCGTGGTCAAGTACGTCGGATGGCTGGAGTTCTGTATGATGGAGTAGATGCTCCCTCTCTGCGATCGGCACAAGGTGGGGCCGGCTCAAGTTGGCCAAGCGCATGATCTCAGCGAGCAATATGAGAGCGAGCAACATGAGAGCGAGAGTGAGCAGCAGCAGCAGCCGAACGAGCAACGTGAGAGCGAGAGCGAGCAGCCAAGCGAGCAACATGAGAGCGAGAACGAGGAGCAAGAGCTCAAGCGCAAGCAGCGCGGGCAGCAACAGCTCAAGCCAAAGCAGCGCGAGCAGAATGAGCAGTGTGAGAACGAGCAGCAGTAGCAAACCTTCAAGCAGCCGACCGAGCAACATGAGAGCAAGAACGAGCAGCAACACAACACCACCCGCCGCAGCAGCACCGGTCGCCGCCGCAGCACACAGCCTTGCCCGGTGAAGGTTGTTGTGGCGACAACGAGGTTGTCAACGAGAGCCGCGGCAAAGAGTGCCGTTGTCCTCATTTAACGAGCCGCAAACCTCGCCAAGCGCCAACCCAAGTAGGAGTAGCATCAACGCGCATGTATTCACTGGGCTAAGCCTAATACACTCGCTCTGCGTATTCTTCTAGCATGTGCTTCCATTCTCTGTGTGTTCTAGGGTATCGATTCGTGTCATGCTGCGTGATGAGTTCGAAGATACGAGCTTCAAGCGCTTGGATGGCATACGCTCCATCTGTCTATCTTGCGCGACAGTTCTTGAACCGCATGAGCGCTCGCTCTTGCTATCCTGGCGCACAGTGACAAACACATAAGGCAGTTAGCAATGAACCAATAGCAATACACTCATCAAATATACCCTTCAGCCAAGCCATTCCTCGACCCGCTGATTGGCGATGGTGGCGAAGCTGTTGTGTAGCGCGATACAGTTGTCCACAAGGCGAAACAGAACCACGAGAATTACTTCATCGTCGGCAGTAGCAAGCATGTGCAGCACGCCCTGAACGTTGCTCCTCGGACACGTAACAAAACGCAGCTTTCGTTCCATCGATCATTTATTCCTTGTGAGGCACAAACAAATGCCGTGCTATTTCGACGGCTGAGCTGGATGCTCCATTAGGCGCTCGGTTAAGTCACCAAGTTCAGCTTGAGCTGCCTCGTGTTCGACGAGAAGCTCGTCAAATCGGGTGTGAACCATTTGAATGAGCTGTCGATGCGTTTGAGTGAGGCGCTCGTGCGTAGTAGTAAGGCGATCGCGCGTAGTAGTAAGGCGATCGTGCATAGTAGTAAGGCGATCGCGCATAGCAGTAACGTGCTCCAGCATCTCTTGACGCTCACGGCCACGCTCGCGCTCACAGGCGAGTTCTTTGCGTGTTGTTGCGTGAGCAGCGCGCTCCGCTTCGAGCGCTGCGAGTGCTGTTGCAAGCTGCACCTCGAGCTCGGCGATGCTGCTGAGANNNCTGCTGGGGCTGCTGGGGCTGCTGGGGCTGCTGGGGCTGCTGGGGCTGCTGGGGCTGCTGGGGCTGCTGGGGCTGCTGGGGCTGCTCTACAGGGACCTTCCGGAGTGATATTGCGTACTCCGACGAGAAACGCTTCTCTCTTAACGGCTCGGACAGCTGGTGCCACAACTGGCAGGATGGTCGGGTGCCGCCGCGGACGGCAGTGCGGCGGCAAAACGGAGGTGGTGGCGTAATGGTGTGCTAGGCGATTTGCGTGCGTGGTCTGTCAAGCTCCCAGTTCTCCGTGGCTCGTAAGACGTCGCAGCGGGCGTCACGACAGTCTCCGACAATCTGCTGCCTATTGCTCATCTGCACTACGGGCTCGACTACATCTACCAACAAGACAATGCGAGCATACACAAGCTGCGCCAGACGATGGAGGTTTTTCGGTAACAGATCGTGAGCGTGCTCGACTGACCCACGATGGGTCCCGACCTTAACTCACGCTTCCCCAATCTTGGACAGGTAAACATCCCAGAAAAATTGAGATATTTTACGTAAAACATGTTATAACAGTAGATGTATCAAAAACACTATTTTCTATTCAAACTCCAACTCAAACGCTAATTTGCACGAAAACGGCCACATCAAAATTTCTCTCCAAATGCACAGGGGTAGGTTGGCGACTGTGAATAAAGTAGACACAAGGAGATGTGACCAGAGTGTCTAAAAAAAAGTCGGAGTAAGAACAAATGTGAATGGCCCATGCGCGCGCGAGATCTCTCAGTTGAGAATTCGCGCGCACGCAACAGTCGACATGACCACCCCTTCATGACCTGTGCAAATAAGAAATAAGTACAGGGACGCATGTATGGCTGTGGACCACGCTGCGAGACTGGTGACAGACTCTGAGCGTGTGCCTGTTGTGAAGGAGTCGCCCACAAAAGCGAGGAAGGCAGCGAGCACGAGCACTACGATCACGCCGGTGCCGACGACGAGCACGACCACGACGAGACTGCCAGCTTTGGCGGCGAGCACGAGCATCACCCGACGTCGAGAATGAGCATGAGCACGACGAGCACGCCAGCGTTGGCGGCAAGCACAAGCATCGCGTCGACGCCGGCGCTGAGTACGAGAACGACGAGCACCGCGCACGGCGACTGCAGCGAGCACGAATGATCCGACGGCGGTCGGCCGGTCGAGCACTGGTGCGTGTGAATGCATTCGATGTTGTACGTGCAACACGCGGACAATTGTTGATGTAGTTGCGACAACATTACAGATCATGACAAGGACAAGACACCTGACAAGAAGCCTCGAGCTAAGTCCAAGAGCAACTCGACATGAAAGCTGCGGCGCACGCGGCCGCTACAGCTCGGGCCACAGTCAGCAAGTTGGGCGCACTATCGCCGCCGAGCCTCAATGTGACGTGGAGTGGCGGCAGGCGGTCATTCGCATTGCGACGGGTCGTCGGGAGCCAAGCCGCATCATGGACGAGATCCGAGGTGGAATGGCACACACACAAGCACCCACACGCACGGCAGGCGTAACGCCAGAGACACGAACCTCAGCGATTCGCTCGTCTTTCTATGAGACGGATGTGAACGTCTCTCTGTCATGCAGTAGTTTCTCAAGTATAAAATCAATGTTAGCCGCACTTGCTCGCTGTGGTCGCATCGACTCAAACTTACACTCACATACAACGATTCAAACGAACGGGATGGACATCAACGCTCGTGTCGTGCTGAAATCAGCTAAGTCGCGCATCTATTACTTGGCAACATGGTAACCGACTTACATATTTTATAAAAAACGTGCTGTCCAGATCAACGTCTTCTGGGTGGCATCAAGGCAGTAGTTTCGAGCCCGCCCAGCACTTGTCGGCGATGAGTGTCGTGATGCTTCTGCTCCATCTCTGCAGAGCCCTGACATGTGTCTGTATACCGATGTGCATTGCTTGCGCTGTCTGTAAGGTTGATTGTCTTGCGCTTGTGCAGCGCGTACCGGTGCAATAAGGCACCTGAGTGCGACAACAACAACGCACTCCCATGCCATTCGATTTTGCAAAACCAAAAGGACAACTGCGCGCCCGGATGCAAGCTCGGCAAGGTAAAGCACAAGCGCAAGGGCAGCGACGCCAACGAGGACGAGTGGGAGGAGGACGAGAGCCGGGGTGACGAGTGTTATGAGGACGCTAGCACGGACGATATGCGCGGCAGACGAGCAAGCGCGCGGCACGGGACGAGAAGCTTGGTGCAAGCGTGATCGAAGAGAACGTCACGCGCGCCATCGACACCGTTGTGGAGCTGGTGGTGGCGCGCGCGGTCACGAATGTGAGCGCTGCGCGCACGAGCGAATCGGCGAGTGGCGCGAACGATGGGCCATGATCTGAGCTGAGCGAGTGGCAGGGCGCGTTCGAGCAGATGATTGCAGCGTGCTACAGCGCTGCTGGTTGTGACAGGTTTGAGCGAGTGTGCGTCTGACCTGATTGCGTGTACACGCATAAGCGCGCAATCTCAATACATTTGGCTTGCTTTTCACTTCTCCCAGAACATCGGGTCGTCAATTTTGTGAGGATGCATGGTTGCACTTAATGAATGGTGCCAAAGAACAGCCTCACTGTGGTACTTTTGATAACCGGGTCATTTTCCCAATGTTGTTGGTAAAGCCTGATTTGTAGAATCCGTGTTGTTTATGAACAAATAAAGCAAGCTGGTGCTGGCATGTTGGCATCCACGGACAATGACAAGACATGGCCGAAAATGGCGTGCCGCGTTTTCCAAGCACAGGCGTCGTACTTACTGGTGACAACAGAAAACCAAGTATAGTTTATGACTTCGCATTTGTTTACGTAAAACATGTCTACTTTTCGATTTCCATTTCCGAGCAGGCTCAGAGAAACGTGGGTTAAGCCTATTGAGAATCTGCGGACTCACCTTGCGCATGTGGCGTACTACATTGGCAAACAGTACGCAAGTGTCGTGGACCTCACAGCAGCTGTGTTCGTTGCTAAAGATGGGATCGACGACACCTTGCTTGCCTCTCTTCTTGGGTTAATGCCCGATCGCTGCATCGAAGTGGTTAAGGAACATGGCAAAAAAAACTTTCACTTTATTATACTTGATTTCAGTATGCTTTTCGGCACTATTACTTTGTCGCGCTGGCTTTGACGGGATTTGTATGGTGACTGGTGGTGGAGACCCGTTCTCTACGTTGTGTATTGAGTGTCCTGTGACAAGTTGCTGTAAGATGAACATATCCAAACAGCGCCACCCAACTCGTAAAACTGACGGCGTGACAGTCAAAACCGTGCTGACACTAATTTCTTGTCGCGGAGTGAAATACAGTATATCACGCTGAATACGAATTGTCTCGTTCTGTAGTTTTTCTGGATGTAATTCTCTTTCTCTTATCGGTCTTTTCTAGTTCTTTTTGCGCAACGATGCTTCTTTTCATAGCTCGTATCCCCTCCAAAAACCCCGCTTTAAGAATCAAAACCGCACAAAAGTTAGAGTTGAGAAAGTAGGTGCGTATTAGCTTTGGACAGGACTGTAGGGACTGGAGTCATGGCAGCAGATGCTGCCTTTATGATCACGTAACTGATGCCCAGCATCTTTTAACAATTTCGGATATATTTAAATAACGGCAAACAGACTCAACACCCGACGTTCTAAACAACACTGTTGATCATGTGTTGTGTCAGTGCATGTGCCCACACGTTTTAGTCTCATTTGAGCTAGTATTGAAGATCTTTGTTTTTGGGGTCAATACGCGTTTGAAACGGTTGACTCAGAGACTGGGTGTTAAGCTGTGAGTTCTGAATAAAACAGGGACACTCAGTACGCAAGGGATTTGCCCTCCCGCGCCGGATTTGTAAGCCTCATTCCTGAGCGCGGGGAAAATGGTTTATCGTTTCGAGAAGAATAATACGATAATAATAAGTTCTTCAAATCGGAATACAGTGCTGGTATATTACTAGTACCGTATATCACGCTGAATGCGAGTCGTCTCGTTATGTTTTTTTCTGGGTTGCTCGAAGGGTGGTTTCTTGTGTGAAGCTTGTTTCACGTTTATTTGTGGGCACCCTTTGTCGACTAGGGCAGCGCAGTGCGGGTAGCTCTCTAGCAGCCATACCTTCGCCTGCCGGAAGTACTGCATTACAGTGTGGCGATCGAACGGGTTGCCAGCCTCCCCTTGTAGTATGTAAATGTGCACCGTAACGATCCATGAGCGCCATGAACGACGTCCCTATCCCATTACCTCGCACAGTGGCGTCCATGTCGGACAGATGGACATGCTGCTCGTGTAGGACGCGGTTTCCCAACGTTTCACTTGGACTAGAGAAACCAAAGAATCGGCTTGAATTTACAAAATCAGTTTCAGAGATTCTAAATTGAAGTCGACTGTTCGGTTTCTGATATTATACTTGACGTCCAATCGGCGCCAAATCACACGCGCACTGAGCGAGTCTTGCTCGCATTGCGACTTCTCTTCGGGATCACAGCATCCCACCGCGCATCAAGCACTTCACACGATGACGCGGTTGTAAGTCGACCCAAACAATGAAGCACGAGGACTGCAGCCGCGCAACCAACAAGGGCTAATCTCGCACACTGTACTTGCCTCCCTTTGTATTTCTCTCTCTCCCCCATTACAGCTGCGGCGCGAGCTTACGTACGAGCAAATCGTGCTGGCACCTTCGTTTCAATTCGCCTAGGACTATCAGCCCCATCTGCGTTGCGCGAATTCGCAGCTCATCGTCACACCAGTACTCCCTTTTCAGCTGAACTGTTGACTTTTTTGAATGAAATGTTCGCTTTTCAGTTCATGTGTTGGACAAGAAGAAATACACCTGACCTGAGATTGTTTTCTATGTGCGCCACACCTACTGCCCAGCGTCCATGTCCTCGCACAAGAATCCAATGCGGTAGAATCGCAAGGTGTGGAAGTCGAACGCCACATCGTCTCTGTAGCAGACTCAGGAGTGATTTTGCCAGACGCGCACTAGGTCATTGTGCGCCGATGTGCAGTCATTGCCATGCTGGTTAGGATTGCACGAATTCTTTCTGCCTCACGCGAGATCCATGCCTTGACACGAGCCTTGAACGCGGAGAACACGCTCTCGATAGGATTGTGCATGGGACTGTAATGCCCCAGTCGCAGAACAACTAAGTCCTCGTTCTCCTCGATGACTCACTCGATGCCAGTGTGTTGTCCAAGACGAACACAGTGCTGTTCAGCGGCTCCTCCTGTTCGTCACAGATCGCTCGCAACAAGCGAGCGAAAAAGGCGCTTGCGTCGACTGCGCGATTCACGCCGAAGCGGTTTTTGTAGTAAATGAGACCGGTGGCGTTAATGCAGGCGATGACGCGCATGTTTTGCCTGCCACCGGTCACGCGTTCGTCGACACACCGAGCGCCCCGTAAGCCGCGCTCTTGCGTGCTTGACGTCCACATGTTAGAGTTGGTCTTGTCCAGGTAGTAGATGGTGCGTCCGAGAGCGTTCAACTCCAGCGGCTGGGAGAGAAGCTCTTCGCGCTTACCTTAGTTCTCGAATGTGTTCATGTATTGTTGCTGGTGATGCGTTTTATTGCGCGTGTAGCAGGCACACTTGAGAGCGCTGCTGACCGTAGAGAGCGACACGCGCAGCAAAAACGTGCAAAAGAGGAGGTCGCGGAGCTCGCTCAACGCCAGCTTGTTGTTGCTGTCGAGCTCGCTGCACAAGTAGAACACGTGCTCGGGCATCACCTTCAGCGCTAAGCCACCGCGCACTGGCTCCATCGAATCGGGCTCCTCCGTGTAGCATTTCATCCACTGCCGCACCGCATCCTTCGGGCTCTTTAGTGCATGAGCGAGAGGATTCCAGTCATCGCCAGCTCGCGATGCGTCGACAATCCGCTGCCGAGTCTCAGTGCTGTAGGACGCGTACTTGCATGAGGTTATTGCAGCCTCTTGCATTTGGACTTGTCTTTTGAGGAATGACTACGGAGTGGACGCCCCCGTCCAGCCCAGCGCAAACTGAATCAATGGTGAGCAGCACTCGCTCGAAATCCCTTTGCTCCCTTATTTGTTTCGTCAACTTTATCTAGTGAAAAAATAATATTTTTGACAGCGTCCAACATATGGATTGGAAAGCGAACATTTCATTTGAAAAGGAAACGCTTCAGCTAAAAAAGGTGTACCTGGTCTCCAAGACGCACAAATGAGATCTACTGTGCACGCTCAATTTTGTGATAGCCTTTCGGTCTTGATTCACGGTCCAGTACTCGCAATTCTGCCTTCCGAGTCTAAACAACAACGCGTGATGGTTAATGGGCCAACCGGCGAACGGACCAACCTCAAGCACAACCGTCTCGCAACTCCTTCACAGCACCACAGCAACAACACGGCGCCTTGGCAGATACCGACGGACCTGCTCGACTGGGGCGTGAACGGCCACGTGGATAGTCTGGTAAACCTGTATTCTTCTGGGATAAAAGAAGGTGATCGCGCTGCTGCGTCTCCGCTACACAAAATCGCAGGATCGGTTCGGCAATGCTCGCAACACAAAACATGTTCGATCGGCTGGCGAACTTTTAGTGGGCGCGGTCAGCGCGGACATTGGCGCTGTTGTTGACAGCCAGCAGTGTCGATGCAAGGTGGGTATCTTGCTGTACATGGAAGCTAAATGTTTGCATGAATTGAGGATGTCTATTGACACCTGTGCAGTTGGGACATCTCGAATATATGTACACTACATACGTGTCTGCGCGCACCCAAGCAGGGGTCACGATGACTCCTGCAAACCGTCTGTTTGGCGCTCATTCACGACTTGTGCGGCACTCGCAGGGGTGTGGCAGCATCGTCACTCCTTTCGTCGACCAGTGCGATATGACTTGATGAAGCTGTCGGTTCCAATAAGGTTGAGCCGGATGAACACCACGAAGGTGTTGCGGCCGCGCCCGCGCCTTCACGGACCCTCAATGAGCTGACCACAAGCACCCGCCTCCCAAGCACAACAAAATATTCCCCCAAAATGACCAAAATCGCACGGCGAGCGCGTGCGCGACGGGACGCAGGTGGCCTCTGGCTCGCGTTGAGCTATTGCGTTGGCGCTTGTGAGGCTGACAAAGCGAACCAACCCGTTTTGAGCCCGTGAGCGTACAGCTGAATGCAACAATGAAATATAGACGACCATGTCGAGCAAGATGATGGATGTGCTTTGCAGATATTAGCTCAGCACCTACCGAACTAGACTCACACAACAGCGTTCCTTTTTGTCTTGGCGTTGGCTCGAATCACTTCGGACTCATACTCGATTGTGTGGTTTTCTCCTCTCTCCAACCGCGTCACACCACTGCCCAAACTCTGTGCTGTCACCATGAAAGATCTTCAAGCAGGTTGTGCAGCATCGCTGTACCCGCAGCGCCATACATTTTGTTCGTAGTCATCTCGTTCGTGAACATCAAAGGACGTCGACACCTGCGCTCCTCCAACCGAACGGGCAGTCAAAGTACATGTGCGTGCTTAAGTGGAGCTTGCTGAAGCAAATTTGTTCAGGGGGTAACCGCGTGGGATGTCCGTGCTTAACAAACGCTGTGAGTTTCCAGAGGTACAGCGTGTACCCGAGTCTCCAAGGAGGTGGTTGTCGGGCGGTATTGCTTGCTGCAAAAGTGAGCGCGTCGGGGAACACAGCTACATAACTTTCCAGTCCGCTAACCCGGATACGAATCGATGGACATGAAGCGCTGCCGCACAATCACGACCGCCTGCACGTTGATCCCCGCGTATTTCTACCGTAGAAGCCTCCGTAGACCAGTGACCGCTCAATCGCGATGAATGATCCGTCAATCACGCCGACAAATCCTGCGAACACGCCGAACTGCACGAAGTCGTCCTCGACGTCTTGCCATTGTAGAGCCGTTTGGAAGGTTTAAATGACTAGAGGAATTAGTCAAAACAGCGCTTTAATAAACTTCTCCAACACCACAAAGCGAGCGCCTTACTTTATTCCATCGCTGGAGCGCAGGGTCGGTAGCTGCTGAAGGATGTGGAGAAGTAGAGCGCCACGGAGAGCTTTTTTGTCACTGTGGCGGCATCACGTCGCTAAGGCGAAGTCGACGTCCCCGCTTTGTTGGAGAGAAAACCCTGAGTGGGACGAATGCCCAGTGCAGCGGAGATTCACATCGAACCTATGCTAGTATGTTGGTCGATGAAGTAGCCTGTCGAAGCCGAGGTACGTGATTGTCAGTGTTTAAGACCGCTCCTCTAGGACAAGCAAGGTTACTGCTTCGGACACCACAGCTGCAGCGCAACTTGCCGCGAAGGCAACTGCGTGGCGGGTGTTGATTGATAGCTGAGAGCGCTTCTCTGATTCCTAAAGTCGTGGTATTGTTCAAACTAATTTGCTCATCTGCTGTTATCCGGGCAATTTTTGTTTATCCAAGTCTCAGACTTGGATAAATTTTATTCAAGTCTAGGACTTTAATAAATTTAAATCACGTCATTAATGTTGTGACGTTGTGATCTTGTCCAGTCAATCAAAGACCACTTGCCTTGGATAGATTTTGTGACTTCTACTCGGACAATTTCGAGAAACCAAACCCTAAGGAAGCTTACGAACACCTCTCCCGTGCGGCCTTGGCTTTCTTTGTGTTTATTGGCTGTTAATCTGTGAGGCTCATTGTTGTCGGAGCGAGTTGAAGTACATATCGCGACGGAAAAAGTCGGCAGGTCACATTTACCATTTCGATAGTAGAGCGTGTCGACGAGAAATCTGGGCAAACGATTTGATTGGCCAAATACATATCTTCGTCATATCGTAGAACAACCATTGAATGCTGAAATTTCAGTTTTCAGCTAAAACTGTCCATAGAGTTCGAAAGTATAAAACAGACAGCCCCAAATATGACCAAAATTGGAGGTGATAAAAATAAGGGAATACCATGAAATCTGCGTTCACACTGGCAATTCAACTTGAAGAGTCACATCAGCACTTCTATGTCAGCTCAAAGGCATCGTACTGCTCATATGAATGTTTGACCCCATCAAACTTGAAGTTTTTCTCCGTTTTCAACAAGTGCTTTCAGCAACGCATTTGGTTTTCAATTTTCATTGAAATCGAACGGCACTCTGATTGTGGTTGGCCAAAGTGTTTTCAAACCTGTTGTTGGTCCCACTGGCCTGCCGAATTTTTTTGTCTGCCGGCTTTTCCATGTGTATACGCAATGAACACTCAACATATTGATTTCACTAACACCATACACATATTTTGATTATCATTCCGCAATGTCGGATTGCAACATGTATCGACTGGCTGGCATTGCAAACGATTCTGATTGGCCAAAATTAGTGATCACACTTTGATTGGTTTTCAATCCGCGTCATTTGCTAGATGGACGCATACAATCATCAAAACATGTCATGATAACGATGCTATCTATCAGTATCCTAACGGTTCAGAGAATTCGGCAAAGTCCGAACACATTCCTCAAAGTGCGAGAGGGTTGTGAATGAAGAAAAATGAGGTCTGAAGCGTGTTGCGTTCTCCACTCGGTAAAGTTCAGTCGCTAGGCCCACCTACGCAGATCATGGAGGTCTTAGTCACTCTTCGCTGGCTATGTTCGCTTGAGGGCACCGACTGTGGCGGCTAGCTCGCCCCGTGGCTGCTACGTCTGCGCGACCTCCATTTCCTCGCTAATGTAGCGTGGAAACGGAACGAGCAGGTAAACTTTTTAGCGAGTCGTATTTTGATCGTGTTGTGTCTTTCGGTCATGGATCTTAATACATCACAAAGGGGCTCATAGAAGCACTGTTGAGCACTCGCGCGTTGGCTCTCGCATGTGGGGTTTAAATCGGGTGTCCGTCAATCTCGCGCATCGCGTGGGTGGCACCGCTACCCGGCCAGCCCAACCCCCACCCTAAAGTCATCTGCTTGACAAGCGCCGTAATGAAAAAAAATGAATATCAAGACAGATTTATTTTGGGTAAATAATGTAATTAAAATCCAATCGTACTATGTCCAGAAAGCCACGAGCACGACCCAAGAGCACGCTCCGACCAAAATACGACCCGTTTTCAACTAAATCAGGTCACTAAATTTCAATTAGAAATTATATCTTTTAGCGTACTGTTTTAACCTGATTCTCAACTCATTTTAACACAATTATGGAACCACCACCAACAATTGTGTTCAAATGAGTTAAGAATCAGCTGAGAGTTTTTCTTACTTATTCAACGTAAAGATAGTATAGTCAAACACTTGTTCCTTCTCATAATAGCGAGAATTTTCCCCGCTTTGCTGATTTTTTTCTTTGTTTTGGAAATAATTGGTTTCCACCTCTTTTTGGTCCTGTCCTGTCGAGATCGAGGTTGTATTTGTGCAATCTTTTGATTAGTGAAAACGAAACGAGTAAGACCAATCACAAAAGTTTCAAGTATAGTAAAACTACGATCGTAGATGCGAAGAGAAGCATGACTACCCACGCTTGAGTGACTTTCGAGAGTGATCTCAAGCAGCAAAAGTGCTCGGTGCAAGTGTGTTTGCGATTCTGCATTGCCAGGCGCCAGTGGTGGAGACGCCACAGGCGATCCTCCATTCGTACATATCTTCCCTCCTCACTATGACGGCATCCAACGGTGGCTCTGATGACTCTGGTGGGCATCGACTATACTTTCGGAACCCCAATGAGCGACAACTCTTCTTTGCGTACCTCGACTCGTGACAGACGTTGCTGCTCTCTGTGTACGCATTATCGTTACCGGATGTAACCCAGTACGCATGCAATGCTTTTTGGTGTCTGGTCAATGATTAAAACACTCTGTTCTGTGAGTCTCCTGTTTCACTTGTGTTACAGGTTTGTCGTATCGTAACTGCGCTCGACGCGGCTCACCACCGTATCCAAATTCTCGCTGATAGAGAGCAGATGGCGGCAGCGTACGCGATCGTCGATCGTCTGCCTCTGGAATGTGGCAAGATGGGCGTTAAAGGCCGAGTCTCCGACTCGACGAATCATCAAAAGTTGGCCATGATTAATAATGGCGTCGTGATTGTAGGTGGGGTCTGTTTGAATTAATCGTCGTGATTTATTTGTCCCCCGTCTGTCTCCTAATTGCTCTCCAACGTCTGTTCTCGTAACGATGCATGCAGGAGGCGCCGAAGCTCTAGAAGGCGTCAGCCATGAGAACGTTACGGTGAACGCACATCTATCACTTGTGGGCGGAGCCGTACATGACATTTAAGGCATGCGAGATGAAGCGAATCGTGTGATCAAGAAGCTCGGGTTGGAATGTGCTCAAACAGTGGTGATTCAGTGTGATCACCCTTGTCGGCGGTAGACGAGTGATAAAGGCTCACTCATTTTTGAGCTGGCCAGGGATGGTGTCGATTGGGTGACGATGGAGAAGTCGTTCCATGGGA
>SMMQ01003116.1:0-11379 GCA_008271595.1 [Pythium] brassicae (nom. inval.) | reverse complement strand
CGCTCTATCGTTTTTGATATGTTTTTAACTTCTACGAGCAAAATTGACGGTACAGCCAACAAAATAGATTTTTTCCAAGACTTTTGTCGCGCACTTTACCAGTCAATATCAATCGACATCAACAGACACCTTGATGGAATCCACCCAGGACGAGAGACTCACACCTTCTCCGCCGGCGCCGCCTGCGTCACAGCTCGTCGAGCTCTTTCAGCGCGCCGACGTAGAAGCCGCCGCGCACCTGCTTCGCGTGATGGACCCGGCGCAGGCGCGCGCTGAGCTCCCGCAGACGTTCGTGCTCGCTCCGTCGACTGCTCCGGCATGCTTCCTCCGCTGCCTACAGTTCTGGGCCCTCTCTGCTGCTGCTGCTGCGACTGTCGAATATGCGGACAGCGACACAGGCAGCGTGCGCACCGCGCGCCGCCTGCTGGAGATCGCGCTGTGCTGCATGCGCGGGATGCCGCAGCCGCTTGCCTCCGACGCCGACGCGGAGCTCGCCGGCGCGCTGCTAGACCTGCCGGCACTGCGCGGCGCGCACCCGAAGATGGTCGCGGACTTTGCGAACGCCTACCGCGTGCCTCCGGCTACGCTCGCCGCCGTGTGCCGCACCGTGCTGTCCGCGCGCGCCGCCGACGGCGTGCTGCTGCTGCAGGCGCTGCGCGAGAAGCAGGTGCTGCCGGTGGAGATCGTGCTGCGCGCCGCCGTCGAGCAGAACGACCTGCATGCCGCGGATGTGTACGTGCGCCGCAACAAGGCGCATCAGCACGCGTTCGTGGAGATGCTGGTAGCGGTCGGCGTCCCCGACAAGCTCGTGAAGAAGCGCATCAGCGCCTTCCGGCTCGACTCGAACGCGTTCCCGGTCTTCGTCGAGCGGCGACAGCGCGCGACGCTGCGGTACCTCATGCACTCGAGCCAGTTTAACGAAGCGCTGTCGTTTGTGCGCGACTCGCGCGAGCTGCAGGAGTACGCGTGCACGGTGCTGCTCCAGCAGCGCGGCCCCGCGCACGCGATGACGCAGTACTTTGTGCGCGCGACGGGGCTCGCGCACGCGTTCCCGAGCGTCGTCGTCTCGCTGCCGCCGGACTTTGCGCTGCCGGAGCGAGACGACGAGTACGAGCCGCTGGCTACGTGCTTGTCGCTCGCCGACTGCATTGGCGCAGAGAACGTCGCGTTTGTCGACACGCCCGAGGCGCTCGGCGCGTGCCTGACGCACCTCGAAGCGCAGCCCGTCGTGGGCTTCGACTGCGAGTGGAAGGCGACACACGAGGCCGTAGGGAGCTCCGGGAGTCCATGCGCGACGCTGCAGCTCGCGTCAGCACACAAGGCGTTCGTGCTCGACATCATGACGTTAGGTGACGTGAGCATGGCACTGTCGCAGCTGTTCATGGACGACGCGGTGCTCAAGCTCGGGTTCGCGGCGCAGGGCGACCTCAAGCTGCTACGGTCGATCCTGGGCAAGCCAGCCGGCGGCCACGAGGTCGTCGTCTCGAACCTGCTGGACCTGCAGACTGTGGCGCGCAAGCTGTACCTGGCGGGGGCGATCGGCTCGGACAGCGCGAAGAGCGCCGCCGGAGCTGCTGCTGGTTCGAAGGACGAGGAAGGGGAGGACGACAACGCGGTGGGCTCGCTCGCGCTCACCGGCATCTCAGAGTTGTACTTGGGCAAGCCGCTCGACAAGCGCGCGCGGCTGTCGGACTGGGAGAGACGGCCGCTGACGCGCGCGCAGCTGCACTACGCGGCGCTGGACGCGCACGTGCTCGTGCGGATCCTGGCGCAGATGCAGCAGCAGCACGCGCCGGAGCTGCTCGGTCCGATCCTCCGCCAGTGCAAGCAGGTGAACCTCAGATAGCCATCCAACTAACCCAGCCAAGCAACAAGAAGGGAAGGAGACGTTCGTTATGCGCTCATGAAGCCCCGGAGCGCGTCGGCGAACTGCACGTCCCGCGGTTCCTGCTGTTGCTGCTGCTGCTCGTCGCCGCTGCCGTCTGAACAGAAGAGCTGCTGTTGCAGCGCGGCGGGCAGCGCTGTGATCCGAAGGAAGAAGGCGTTGAGCTGCTTCTGGAGCTCGTCCTTCTCCTGCAACAACGAAGCACTTCTCATCGGGAGCCTGTTCGCCCATCGCCCCATCCCCCCACGCAGGCCCACAACACATACACGCACCTCAGTGGTCTTCTTGAGCTGCGCCGCCAGCTCCTTCAGCTCGTTCTCGACGCGGAACGTCTTCTCGCCCAGCTCGTGCCGCAGCTCGGCGGCCTCGGCGCGCAGCGTGCTCTCCTTCGCCTCGCCGCTCTTGAGCGCCGCCGCGAGCGTGTCCACGAGCTCCGCGCGGCTCGTCATCTCCTGGCGCACCGCCTGCTCCAGTTCGTCCGCCTTGCGCGCCAGCGCCGCCGTCTGCCGCAGCGCGTCCGCGTGCGCGTGCTCCAGCACGGCGCGCTGGCTCGCGAGTTCGGCGTTCTGTCGCTGCGCGTCGCTGAGCGCGTCGCGCGCGCGCTTCGCCTCGCCGTCATCCAGCTTGGCGCGCGAACTCCGCGCCTGGTGCACCTTGTGCATTGTCTCGAGCTCGCGCGCCATGCACGCGCGCAGCTGCACCTCCTCCTGCTGGAAGTGCGCGACGAGTGCCGCCTTGCGGGCCTCGAACTCCGCCTCGAGCTGGTCGCGGAGCCCCTGAAGGTGCTGCTCGCTCAGCGCCCGCGTCGCAAGCGCTTCCAGCCGCTGGAACGCAAGCACCGCGTCGTGGCGGTAGAACTCGCGCAGCACCGTCGCTTTCTCGGGGCCGCTCGCGCGCGTGCTGTAGAGCTCGTCGAAGCGCTGCACTGTGTCAAGCACCGCTGCGAACGACACGCTGTCGCTGTCGCCGGTATCGCTCAGCGCCTGGGTCAGCTCTGCCCACGTCGCGGCGCGCACTTCCTCGCAGTGCGCGCGCGAGTTGGCGCGCAGCGCCTGCAGCTCGTCCACGTACGCGGCGGCGATCGAGGCCTTGAGGCGGTCGCGCACGCTGCGCCGCCGCGCGGACGCGAACGGCTTTGCGCCGGCGTGGAACACGTCGACCGCGAGCTGCAGGAACTCGTCGTGCAGCCGGTTGAACGCGTCCAGCTCGACCGGCGGGCGCTCGTGCGCCGACGCGCGGATGCAGTCGACGTATGTCGCGAGCGCGTCGGCCGCGACAGCCGCGCACCGGCTCTCGACGACGCCGTCCCACGCGCTGCCGACGTCCGGCGCCTCGCCGTTGATAGCGTCATGCGCGAACGCCTGCAGCAGCTGCTGCAGCAGCTCGCCCGTGAGCTCGACGCCAAAGACCCGCTTCACAGGCGCATACGGCGTGAAGAACGCCAGCTGCTGCGTCTCGGCAACGTCGTCGACGCGCGCGACGCCCACGCGCTTGAGCTCGACGATGTCGTCCAGCACTTGCGCGTCGCTGGCCCGCGGCGCGCGCAGCGCCGATGGCCGGCGGGGCGACGCACTCGCGAGCTCCCAGAGCGCCTGTCGCGGCGACAAGTCGAGGGTGAGTAGCTTCGGCAGCAGCTCGTGCACTTCTACGACCGCGTGTTCGCGCAACAGCGTCTGGAAGAGCGTCGTGAAGGGCGCGGGGAGCGCTGGCGGCGCCGCAGAAGCTGCCGCCGCGCCGAACCAGCCCCCGACTGCGTCGCTGTCGCTACTGTCGTCGAAGCACGACACCACGAGCGACGAGAGCGCGCAGAACGCGCCGAGCAGCCCCCACGCAGGTGTGTCCAGCGGCGGGATGCTCGCGTCCAGCACGAGCGCGGTCCAGTCCTCCTCGATACTCGTCACGCTCGCCAGCAGCGTCAGCGCGCTCTCGGGGTCTGCGCCGGCGCTCGTGGCACTCGCAGGCGCCGCCAAAAGGTCTGCGAAGAGCTCTGCGCGGCGCCGCTGCGTAGACGGCGGCCCCAACAGCGTTATGACCACAAGGCGCTCGTCCGCCAGCGCCTCGCTCTCCAGTAGCGCAGCGCCTACGGCCGTCAGAGCGCCACTGAGCGCGTCCACGAGCGCTACGTTGCGCCATGTGCTTTCCATTCTTAAATTTTGGATATCGATTTAAAATGTCCAAAATGCAGGGCAACTTTCATGAAACTATAAAACAAGATAAATGGTTATGATGAAAGTTGTCAGGTCCTGCATTATACTTTCCAACAAGATACTGAAATTGGTTTTCAGGTGTGTGGTTGTAGTCAGTAGAACTAGAAGTGTTTGTTTAGAAACTACTAGTACTAAGTATAAAGGAGACCCCACGGTTCAACCAACTAATCAAACAATGTACTCTAACAGAAGCTATATCTGTTAAAACAGACCCACAAGTACACGGATACTGTACTAGACTTTGTATGAAATTAGTTTAAATACAAACATTCGTCACAGTCAAAGTGTGGCACTAACTGTAACTTTAAACGCTGCCAGTATGGTCTATCATAGTGTACATATAAATATAGTGGCTAGTCTATGACCAGCGGGAATATTTTGTACCCGTTGTTAGTGCATCTTTATTAATATTATAAAGTAAGTGTTCTCACACTCTGCATGCTTTTATAGCTTGACATATTGAACAGTGTAACAATTTTCGTTTATAACATTTTTCAAATTCGTTTCGCAAAAACGGAAAGCGGTTTTCTTTTCACTTGTTTGTTTATGCCGCATGCATTCCAATTCCGTCTCCTCTTTTTTCAGGGGGGGGGGGGCGGAATCGGAATGCATTCTTTGTACAAAAAACAAGTCAAATGAAAACCACTTTCCGCATCAATGTCATGGTCGCCTTGTTGGTCGCGTATCCACCAAAAGGTATCGATTATATAGAATTATATACATTGATATAATAAGGTATTGCTCAAGTGGGTATTTTTGACTTGATTAAAGTATCAGTTTGTAATCCTATTATTTTGGCCAGCTCTCAAATCACATTAGCTCAAGTGGGAAAAGAAGCGCGTAGCGACTGTATTCAACGTTTTGCACCTGAGCTCCATATTGCTCAGATATCGATCATATCTAAACATCAACTCCATTGGATCAGTGGTTGCGAAATTATGAACAAAGTGTGACGGGATTAAAAAATTGGCCATGAGTGTGCATTATGTACGTGTCTTACCTGATAATATGATGAACCGCTTTATATATCCCAACAATGTATTTAACGAAATCTAACAATTGTATTTTTCGAGACTCGGAGGCTTTGCAATATTTAAACGCTCCTCAATAAAGGACTGAAAGAAAATTGTATACTAAATCGAGTCAAAATCAGAACTCTACAGTTCTCAAACACAACTACACAAGAACAGAGAAGCGTCCCGATTCACAATTTCTATATATTATTGAGTTTTTGTTCAAGCATATTCCGTTTTCTCGACTTTTATGAAGTAAAAATCAAACTTGAGATGTTTTGAGACGATAAACACATCAATTGAATGTTAAATACGTAGTCTCAAATTATTTTTAACACCAACCTTGTTATTAACTGTCCATAATGTGTGTTTTCAACTGTGGCATTCGTCAAATCTTACGTACGATCCTAGTGTGGACTACTCCGTAGCTATTGTCCCTTTTCAGGTGTCGTCTTATATTTGCTAAAAGCTCGCCCCTCAGTCAATCAGAAGGCGCCACTAATTGGGTGGCTCTCAGTAGTTTGATATTCCCTCGATTCCATCACCAGTTTATAACCCAAAATAATAAAAGGTCAGAGTTAATAATACCTGCTTTAGCAAAGAGGTGGTCGCCTGTGCTCCGGTCGCTTCCTCACCGCGCACGCGTGCGCTAAGGCCGCGGAGCCTTGTCCCGTGACAAGCACAGAATGTGTCCAGGAGCGGGTGCGTTTGTGGGAGATAGAAATGTGAGATGTCTGTAAAGTATATTATATCCAATACTACTATCGTAGTAGGATAGTTGCTTGTCTAAAACCAACATTGGTATTTTGAATCACTTGTTTGTCAACCCTGAATGGAGCATTTTTTATTTATTAGGCTTAAAGTGTTACATCCTACTTTTTAACTAATAGTGTGATTTGTCTATGGATTACGTATCATTTGTATCAGTTGTTAAAGGTTTCATCCTATCTTGTGTTCTTCGACAGGGAAGACAAGTGTTTTACGGTGATCTAAACTATGGCCCATCATAGTATACATATAAGTATGGTGGCTAGCCTATGAACAGCGATAATGTTTTGAAACCGTTGTTAGTGAATTTATTATTACCACCCAGTCTCTGAGTCAAGGAGGCAAAGCCCCATACAAAAAATTTAAATGTGAAAAAGAAACTTTGTGAATATGGCTCGAATCAGCGATGTTAGACGTTCCTCTGAAAGCTCTTTGGAGTTGCGATCAGAACCATTTAAAACACATTTTCTGTCCGATACGTATGCGCACAGCTATAACGATTTCAAAACTTATAACTTTGGTGGCACACCGAGATTCTTGTCATTTTGCCTGACAACTTGACGATAATGCACTTTATATGGTCAAAATGTTACATAGAGCGCATAAGTTCGGCTAATATCTCAACATCCTGCAAAATATAGCATCCACGACAAACGAGCCATTTTCCATGCTAATTCGGGCTTTATTTTTCGAGAACAATACTCGCGCGTTGTCCATTAAGCACCTCCATTGCCAGTCAAAAAGTTGCATCTCTTTACAGATCCCAATCGTGTGTATTTTTGCACTTACAGATGCCTATAAATGGTATTTTTCGAGATTCGGAGAGACCGTAATATTCAAATGCTGCCTCTCTGGATGCTTCACAGAGATTGCAACCAGGTGCGTCCTTGCCTTCATCATCAGTAGCACCACTACACCAATTTTCATCTTGATTGGATAAGAATTGATGATGTTTTTTATTTTTCGTCGGAAAGTTTTGGCCTCTTTGAGTCAGAGACTGGGTGTTAACATTATAAAGTATATTTTCTCACACTGCATGCTTTTATAAATTTAGCTTGACATATTGAACAATGTAACAATTTTGTTAAAAACCATTTTGAAAATTTGCTTCGCAAAACAGAAAGTGTTTTTTTCTTTTGACTTGTTTTTTGTATGTCGCGTGCATTCCGATTCCGTCGCCTCTTTTTTTCGAGGGTCCAGAATCGGAATGCATGCTTCATAAAAAAAAGTTAAAGCCAAAACCACTTTCCGTTTTTGTGAAGTAACGAATAAAAAAACGTCGTGATTTGTTTGGCGCTCTATTTAGCACGTAAAAGCGCTCTATTTGCGCAAGGGAGCTTTATTCGAGTAGTTAGCACAGGTGTCGTGCAATAATGATGCGAGCAAAGTACCTGGTGAGATCGGCAGTGGCGGCGCGCGCGTCGTGGACGCCACAGCGCCCCGGCAACCGACGCTTCCTCAGCGCAAGTGGCAGTGCGTCTGCGCCGGCGCCGCCACCGAAGGAGGAGGCACCAGCGCGCAATGTGCAGAAACTGAGCGCCGAGATCCGCAAGTCCCAAGAGGAGACGCGGCGCGTGCTCATTCTCATCCGCACGTTCAAGCAGGTGCGCTTTGCCGCGAGCTGCAAAGCTCTTCTTCGCGCCACGAGAGCAACCAAGTGAGGAGGGACTCACAGTTGTGCGCGCGCGTGTGCCTGTGCGTGCGGATGGCCGGTGGAAACACAGTACGGACATTTCGTGGCGCAGATCGACCCACTGCAGAAGCGTGAGGCGCTGCGCTTGCAAGACGCGACGCGACGCGACGCGGCAGCTGCTGGTGCTAGTCCTTGTCGTGCACTCACTCACTCACTCACTCACGTATGATTGAGCGCAGGGGAGAAGCTGCCAGAGCTCGAAAAGTGGATCAACGGCGACCGCTGGGTCGAGGTGCCGTTCTTCGACAACTTCAACCTGCGCAGCCTCGCGACCAAGAACCTGCTCGAGCTCACGACCTACGGTCTGCGTGCTCGCGCTCGGCTGTAGCGTGTCGCGGCGTGTTACAGCGTACGGGGGCGGCGTGCTGACGCAGAAGGCGGGATGGTGCTGAGCAGGTTTCACGGCCGACGACCTCGACCGCGAGTTCTTCATTGGCGACGACCTCTCGATCGGCCCCGTGGCGACGCTGCGCGAGGTGCGATGTGTGTGCTTTCTCGAGTGGGCGGCGTGGGCAGCGGTTGGCCTCTGCCTCTGGGCGTGTGCTCAGCAGCCACTTTCGTGTGCGTACAGATCGTGACGGAGCTGCGCGAGCTCTTCTGCGGCCACATCGGCACCGAGTACCAGCACTTGCGCAACCGCGACGCGGCGCTCTGGATCCGCGAGCGACTCGTCAAGTACAAGGCAAGCGTGTCTCCGCAGTCCCTCTCTCTCTCTCTCTCGCCCGCTTTGTGACCAACAGCGCAGCAGCTCGGGGGTCTGACTGCCTGCCTGCCTGCCTGACTGACTGACTGTCTCTCTCCCTGCCGCCGCCCGACAGGACTTTCAACTGAGCGACGAGCAAAAGATCGGCGTGTTCTGCGAAATGGTCAAGACAGAGCTCTTCGAGCGCTTCCTCGGACGTCGGTTCTCGGGCGCCAAGCGCTTCTCGATCGAGGGCGGCGAGAGCCTCATCCCGGGCCTCATCGAGCTCTTCGAGAGCGCGAGCGACCACGGCGTCGAGGTCGTGCACATGGGCATGGCCCACCGCGGGCGCCTCAACGTGCTCGCGAACGTGCTCCAGCGGCCGCTGCGGGCCATCATCTCGCAGTTCCAGCCGTACCTGCCGGACGAGCCTGAGTACCCGAACAACTCGGACGACGTGCGGTACCACCTCGGGACGTCGTCGTTTCTCACAATGCGGAGCGGCCGGCAGCTCGAAGTCAACCTGGCCGCGAACCCGTCGCACCTCGAGGCCGTGAACCCGGTCGTGCTCGGGCAGACCCGCGCGCGGCAGCTCCAGCTGGGCGACAACGGCGACCGCGTGATGCCCGTGCTGCTCCACGGCGACGCGTCCATGTTTCAGGGCTCGGTGCGCGAGGCGTTCGGCTTCAGCGCGCTCGAGGATTTCCGCACGGGCGGCACGGTGCACGTGATCATCAACAACCAGATCGGCTTCACGACGCTGCCCAAGCAGGCCGACTCGGCGGTCTACTGCAGCGACGTGGCCAAGATTTCGCGGAGCCCGATCTTCCACGTGAACGCAGACGACCCTGAGGCTGTGCTCAAGGTCATGAAGATGGCGATCGAGTACCGCCAGACGTTCCGCTGCGATGTCACCGTCGACCTCGTGTGCTACCGGCGCCACGGCCACAACGAGCAGGACTCGCCCGAGATCACGGCGCCGGTCATGTACCACTTTATCAACAAGCACCCGACGGTCGTGAGCCTCTACCTGAAGAAGCTCGAGCGCGACGGCGTGCTCACCGCCGCCGAGCACGCGCACATGTGCGCGGACTTTGAGGCGCACCTCGCGTCCGAGTACCAGCACTCGCGCGAGCTGCTGCCCTCGGCGTGGGACAACATGGGCGACGCGGCGGCCGCGGCAGCAACAGCATCGACGCAGCCCTGGAGCGCCGAGTGGTTCGAAGCGAACCAGCGGCCCGCGAGCGACGCCGCGGTGGCCGGCAGCGAGTGCGCGACCGGCGTGGACCTCAAGGTGCTCGAGGCGGTCGGAACGCAGCTCTTCCGGATCCCGCAGGGCTTTGCGGCGCACAAGAAGGTCGAGGCCGTGATGAACAACCGCCTGCGCGCGGTCGAGACGGGCGACCGCGTGGACTGGGCGACCGCCGAGATGCTCGCGTTCGGCAGCCTGCTGCTCGAGGGCACAGACGTGCGCCTGAGCGGCCAGGACTGCGAGCGCGGGACGTTCAACCAGCGCCACGCGGTGCTCTACGACCAGTTCGAGGCGCTCGCGGCGCGGCACTCGTCGTACACGCCGCTCAACACGCTCGACGTGGCCGCGATCAAGCGCAAGCTGCAGCTGAGCGCGCTCACGGACGTGCCGCGCGGCGCGTTCCAGGTGTGCAACTCGCCGCTGAGCGAGGAAGGCGTGCTCGGGTTTGAGTACGGCTACTCGCTGCAGAGCCCCCAGAGCCTCACGATCTGGGAGGCGCAGTTCGGGGACTTTGCCAACGGCGCGCAGACGATCATCGACACGTTCATCAGCAGCGGCGAGCAGAAGTGGCAGCGCCAGTCCGGGCTCGTGCTCTGCCTGCCGCACGGGTACGAGGGCCAGGGCCCGGAGCACAGCAGCGCGCGCATGGAGCGCTTCCTGCTGCTGCACAACGAGGACAGCGACGCGTTCCCGGCGGCCGACAACGCGGCGGCGGGGGCCGACGCGGACCAGCGCGCCAACTTCTTTGTGGCGATCCCGACGACGCCGGCGCAGTACTTCCACGCGCTGCGCCGGCAGACAGCGCGCAGCTTCCGCAAGCCGCTCGTGCTCTTCGCGCCCAAGTCTCTGCTGCACCATCGCCCGTGCAACTCGGACCTAGCGGACCTGGCGCAGGGCACAGCGTTCCAGCGCGTGCTGCCGCCGCACCCGGACGACCAGCTCACGATGGCCGCGGACAGCGACGTGCGCAAGCTGCTGCTGTGCTGCGGCAAGATCTACTACCCGCTGCTGCACGCGATGCGCGGCCGTGGCGTCAAGAACGTCGCGACCGCGCGCCTCGAGCAGCTCGCGCCGTTCCCGTTCGCCGAGGTAGCCGAGTGCGTCGCGCGGTACCCGAACGCCGAGATCGTGTGGGTGCAGGAGGAACCGAAGAACATGGGTGCCTGGGCGTTCGTGTCGCCGCGGCTGCGCACAGTGTTCCGGCACGCTGGCGAGGCGCGCGACGTCGCGTACGTCGGCCGCCCGCCGTCGGCGTCGCCTGCGACGGGCCAATACGAGCTGCATCTACAGGAGATGCGCACGATCATCGACGACGCGCTGGCGTAGGTTCTAAGAACAGTGTCGCGAGACAGAACACGCTGTCGGCTGTCGTATCGTCGGTTGCTGTCGCTTCCTCTTGGGTGTGCGGCGACTCGCCCTCGCTCGCTCGCTCGTGGTTCGACGCCGTGTCCGTCGCCGCGTCTCCACACTCTCACACACCCTCCTACTTCTCTGGGTACAGCTTCCGGAAGAGGAACTCCTGTGCGTGACGGGACTCGAGGTAAGCGGCGTGCGCCGTCGCGTCCGGGCGCGACACGAGCAGCTCCCCACTGCACGGCGACGGCAGCGCGGCCGCGTCCTGCAGCGTGTGTAGCCCCAGGTACGAGCCGAGGAACATGGCGACGCCGCGCGACGTCATCTCCACCACGTCTTTCTCCATCACGAGCTCTTTCCCCATCGCGTCGGCGAGCATCTGGCGCCACATCGGCGACGCCGTGAGCGCTGTGCCGCTCGCGACCACTACTGCGTCTCGGTCCGCGTGCATCGCTGCAGAGAGCAGGTAGTGAGAAGAAGCACCGCGTGTTGAGTAGTGACTCTTCTCCCCCCCCCCCCCTCCCCC
>SMMQ01003115.1:5070-40613 GCA_008271595.1 [Pythium] brassicae (nom. inval.) | reverse complement strand
GCACGAGCGCCAAGAGCGCCAGCAGCGCAGTCAGATTCAAGAGGAGCCGCATGGCTGACTGGTCCTGTTGAGCTCTTGGCGCAGCGAGAGGCCAGTAGCTCCTTGCAGTCGACTGTGATGCCCAAATGAGCGTCCCTGAGTGTGTTGCTGACACACTGCTGACACTTGGTGTCAATTCAAGAACTCCTCACTTCTTGACTTGTGTCTTGCTTATCTTGGCGGTCCAAATTGATCGACAATTCAACGAAATTCGGACTGATTCGAGCACGGACTATCCCCC
Source organism: [Pythium] brassicae (nom. inval.) (assembly GCA_008271595.1). Classification (NCBI taxonomy): domain Eukaryota; phylum Oomycota; class Peronosporomycetes; order Pythiales; family Pythiaceae; genus Globisporangium; species [Pythium] brassicae (nom. inval.). Next base: position 40,333 of record SMMQ01003115.1, on the reverse strand, counting down.
AACAACGGGAGTATTGGGGAATGGATTTTTATCGGACGGTCCTTCAGGACATGTATGTTTTATCCGTCGAAATATCCTATTTTGAGGACTCGGATATGTACCATACGTGTAAACTCCATGAATTGGTGTATGAACGAAACCAATGGATATTCTTGTGAAAAGCGTCGCCTCGTTGTTAAAACCCTGTCGCAGTTGATCAATATTGTGAGAAGATTGAAAATTGTATACTTCGATGCGTGCGCACTAAACGTCATAGCTTCCCTGGTCATTGCGAACTTCCAGCAAACAGCTGGTGATTACTTGGAACAAACGCATTGCACACTTCCTGCACTCTGACTACCTTGTGCAGTCGCATGTCAATCAAACGCACGCGACCACTTTGGCTCGCGCGAGCGACACCTCGGCGGCGGCATCGGTGTGCCAGTTCAATGGCACTTTGCCCGTCCAGAACACTTCTATCAAGTGCTGAGATCAGCACAGCTCGTGCGAGTTTAAAAGTGCACAAGCCGCGGAGGGTAAGCTCGAGGTTGCCAGACTGCAATGGCTGAGCTTCCGACTCCACAACGAGACTCGCCACTGTAGCCGGAGAGGCAGCCCAATCTACTTGTCGTGTTGGTGGCAATAGCTCAGGTTGCGCCGCCTCCAAACGAGCACCATGAGAGTACTCGACGCCAGTCTTGCCACCAACATCTTCTCCAGAAGCAGATGTATCTTCTATGTACATGTGAGGCACAAACGTGTACTCGCCATGTACGCCAAGGTGACTTCAGTTGTTTGATTGAACAGTACAAGGTCTGGCGAATCAACGCGTACTCACTACACTTGTGTCGCTGGACCTGTGCGTGAGCTCGCACATGACGGCTGGCATGGAAGCAGCGAGATCGACGCGCACGATAGGCACCTTGGATGCTGAATCAGTGTCGCGCGGCGAGCAGATCCAGACAAACGAGAAGCAGTACGCACAACGTGTTGCGAGTAGTCAAAGAACATGCTACAGTAGATCGTACACAGTCAGCAAAGGTGCGAGGCGCACGCTGTGGCGAGATAGCATCGGTCGTTTCGCTGCCGTTCGCCGCGCTGCTTGAGCTTCTGGATCACACGAAAGCGGACGAGGTCTAGAAGGAGGTTCGCGAGTCTGAACCGCAGCGTGAGGCACCCAGACGTGCTCAGGTCCTGCGACACCTTCGGGTCGAGCGTGTGCCAGAACGTTAAACACAGGAAGAACCCGTAGCTGTGGCTATCAAACTAGATAGGAGAGTTGACGCGCACGATCTTTACCTCTGACGGATCGGACTCAGCGTCGTCACGCAGAACGAGAGCTGCAACGTGGCGCGCGATTGTTTCCAGCTTCAGCGTGTAGAGTCCGCTGTTCGTGATGTCATAGACAACCACGCGCGGCACTTGCCAGTCGACGATCAGGCAGCACTAGTGCATGTTCTCGAAGTTGACTGGTATCAGCATGGTCTGCACGTCGGGCTGCTGGAGTAGTCCCGAGACCCGCTCCTTGCTCGACGCGTCCAGCTCCTGTGTTGCTGCTTTCCATCCCTTTGACTGCGCGGTCAGCACGCCTCCGCAGCTCGTCGTGTGGTACTGCTGCTGCGGGCACTCGCCCATTTCGTCGATAACCGCGTCATCGAACCAGGCCAGTGGCATGAGACAGTAGATCGAAGAATATCTTGTGTCGGTCTTCAGTCTGTGTATCATCCGTGCAGGATACGTGTTCGATACATGTACCTCCAGCGCTTTCACACTGTTCTGGTCGCTCGCGCTGACTGCCGTTGCCACTGCTGTCTGAAGCCACTTACAGAACGCTTCGCAAGCTGCGCACTCGGCTTTCAGAACCTCCATGGGCTTCATTGTCTCGATCTGCTCGCGGCTGAACGACCCAATGCCATGGATTGTGGCAACTTCAACTTCACCAGCGACGGAGCCACCATCGACAGGCGTGCCACTCTCCTGGCTCGTCACAGCAATCGCGCCGCTGCTTGTGTTCGCCAACGGGAACGCACTCACGCAGGCGGCCAAGAGACGAGCAAGGAGGAGGTAGTGCGCTTCTCCGTTCAAGATCGGCTTGCGGAGGATCTTGTACTTTGGCTTCCTGCTCGACAGCTTATCGAATCTTGTGCCAAGCCGTGCCAGGCGGTTGAGAGTTGCGTGCGCGCCGAGCTGCTCTGAGTCCAGCGAGTTAGCAAGCTCCTTCATGGTGATCTCACTGAGCGCGCGTCTCGACTCCTGAGCGGCGTTGAAGCGAGTGCGCTCTTGGCGCTTCTCAGCTTCTCGCTTCGTCCTGTCGACTTGCGGCCGGCCGGACTTGCGCGTCTTCTGGTCGAGGTGGACTACGACGCCGCGTTTGGCGTCATCTTCGAAGTCGCTGCCGTCCTCACCACCTGCATCGACAGGCACAGCGTCGCCCGGAGTGCTGCTCACTAAGGACTTGACGACCGGCTCAGCATCACGACGCGGCTGGTGTCGACGGCAACGACAGAACGAATCTCCACCGAATACAGACTGTGTGTCTGCGAAACCGCGACGACGCTTACGTTCTCGTCCGCGTAGCCCTGACTGTTTGCGAGCTCGTACTCAGAGTCGGTGGCATGTGATCCAGCACTCTCGATCCCAGCGCTCACTGTGGGCGGGACGACCGGAGCTCCGTTGTCGCTCGTGTCAGTTCGGCCCACCGCGTAGCCTTCGTTTGATGCAGCAAGATCGCGCTCATCTCCGTGGTGCGCTCCCATTCGAATGCGCTTGTGCCGTCGAACGTTCCTCCACTTTGCGAGCACGAACGCGAGCAGCTCGTCGAACTCGTAGTCGTCTTCAACTTCCGCGAGCTCCGAGCACAGCATCTTAGTTGTTTGCAGAGCTTCCTTGTACTTCTCTCGGGGGTGTGGGGTGTGTGGTATGGGGGGGGAGACCGTCGCTTCAGGTCTTCACATCGGCAACGAACGTGTTGTACATTACACGGCGCACGCAAGCCACTTCAGCAGAGGTATGCAGCCATCTACGCATTCACGAAGAGCCGTTCACAGTCAGTACATTGGAGATACATACAGCGTCCATGTACTGTACATGGGTGTTAGCAACGACTTGGTCCTGTACCTCTGATCAAAGCGCATGAGGGGGTCACAGATCCACACGATCGCGCGGCCTTCCTCGCGATCTTGGCGTGGCCACAGGGGAGCCTCATTGCTGACACGAAGGAACAATCGCACGTCCACGTTTTGGTGCAAACATGGTGCGTCTTGTTCGCGCTCGTCACCAGCACCTACTCGCCGTCACCTGCGCTGGTCTTGTACAAGTTGAAGTCGCTGGTGGCCGCTGGGAACTCGCCTTCAACTTGCGCCGCGACGTAGGGTTGTGAACGTCAGTACATGCGCCATTTCTTCGTCGTAGTTCGCGTTCACAAACAGGGCGACACGCAACCTCTGGTGACGGTACTCGCTCTCGCGCTGCCTCTCTGCCGTGATCAGCGTCTCCAAACAGCACGTGATGCTCGTGTTGGCGTCGATACTGTGCTTCAACTTGCCGAAGACGCCCTCGAGCTCGTTGTTTGTGTGCGTCCGAAAGTGCGGGAGGCGCTCGCGCTTGTACATCACCCACGTGTCGATACAGGAATGATAGTTGCGCTTTATGTACACGTTCAAGGACTTGAAGCCGATGCGACCGCACAGGCTACGGAGGCTACTCTGGTGCTGCTTCTACTGCTCGCTGCTGTAAGAGTACACCATGTTGTACACGATCGCGTCGACACCGCGGTGGTCCTTGCTGGAGACCCTTCCGTGCTCGGGTTTGCGGGACGCGATGTCGAGCCACTTGACCACGTGGAACGTGCATGTCACGGTGCGCGCGTCCGGGAAGAATGACTTGAGCACTCGGATCTCGTTGAGATCTTTGTCCACGATGACCACTTGGACGAGCTTAGCGGTGTCAGGGTTGACACGGAAGAAGTACTCCAGCGAGCGCGTCATATGCCAGTCCGCGTTCGTCTGTAGGAGACTGTGCTGGACCACTCGACCTTCCCGTACTCGTTCACGGTCATCATAGTGAGTAGTTTGTAGTTGTACCTGGGCAGAGCATGGACAATACATGTATTAGACATGTGCCAACATCATGATCGAAGTATACTGTAAGGATGGATGTGTGAACGCGCACCAGTTTATCTTGTGGGTGCTGTCCACGAGAAGCACCTCCGGGAATCGCGACTGCGTCTCTCTCATTAGCCGGGTGCTGATCGATATGACGCCAGTCCCGCCTCGCACAGTCTTGTCCACAGCCGCCGCGTTGAGCTCGTCGACAGCGACTAAGGTCGTGATCGTCTTCGCAGCGGAGTCGTCAGCGTCTGCCGACGCTGTCTTCGTCCAGTCCTGATCGACGAGGCTGTCGATGGCGTTCTGCACCTCGTTCTCCCCCTATCTCAAGTAGGTAGTCGTAGATGCGGCTCCGCTTCGCTCCAATCTGCGCCATCGCGTCCACGGTCTTGAGGTTCTCCGGGTCCCTCGCGACGCGAGCCGATCAGTGCACGCTGACCGTGACTTCATCGACCACGTGGTTGTGGAGGTACGTGCCGTTCTTCACTCTCGCTGCCGCTCTCTGTTGACGTGGCACATCTGCACCACGAACCGGAACGGACATTCCGTCGATAGCATCCTGCGGGGCGGTCTCTTGTACTTACCACGGTATTGGGAGGCCCACCCGTGTGTACAAATGTACGTCCGTTGGTAGACATGCCAGTCGGACGGGACCTGCTGAATGGAGGCGCCACGCTGCGTGAGCTTGCTCTTCAGGAGCCGCTTGTTCCTGTTGTCGCAGCTGACAACCTCTTGAACCCCGATGAGTTGACTTGTTTGCGCGCAGTACTCCTTGAGATCGACCACCCATGCGCTCCAGTCCTGATGTAGTTCCGTCAACTGGGGTACACGGATCCTCCCGTCCAGTACCTAGACGGGACATGTGCGCTCCATGCATCCGCGGTCAAACGACATACTGTCCTCGCTGGAATGCTTGGACGTGCTGCGCTCGCGGTGTCCATTGCATTCACTGAGTGACTTCGGCTCAGCTGCCTCGGACATGTGCTCATCGTTCACTTCATTATCGCCGGCCTCGACGCTGCTGCAAGACAGTCTCTCAATTCGACTGCTAGCTCGGCGCGCCTCTGCTCTACACTTCCTCGTGGCGCGCTGTTCTCCAATCCACTCGCTCACTCCGAAGGAACCGGAATCAGGTGCCTCGGCGGCTGACGGCGCTTTAGCGCGGTCTATCACGTCCTTGTTGGAACCGGCAGTCTCGTCTGGAGACATCGGCACTTTGAGGGCGAGCGGCGGCAGGCGGGGGCTTCGTCGCTTTGGCAGTTCAGCACTGTTGTCGGTCGCGCTCGAGTGGTTGGCACCTAGAACGCCAGCAAGGCCGCCCGTCTCGCACACGGGCACAGGCTCCACCTCGTGTGCGTCTCCGCCGACCGCCACCGCGAAAAGCTGGCGTTTTGCCTGCCTGGACATGTAGCACACACGCACGATAAACGTCACACGACGCCACACGCACGCAAGCACGCGACAACACGGTCACGCTCCTCGTGCAAACTTTGGAGTCCTGCGCACTCGCTTCTGGCTCACGCTCATAAGTCTGGTACTCCCTTCTCGCGCCTGCTTCATGCACACACCACATTGATTGCGAGAATATTGTACAGCCTTCGTCGCAGTCGCGTGACAGCGTACTCCGTCGTGCAAACCTGTTCTGCGTTGCAGACGTTAATGTGACTCGCTCGAGCCCTCTTTTGCGCTTCTCACCTGCGTCGCACAACACACAATAGTCAGAGAGCTCCCCATTCATGCCTCGCGCATACTCCGCCCTTCGCCTTCCTTGTACGAACCGTGTGGCGCTCGTAGCCTCACGCGCACAACGTCGCTTACGCGCCGCGTGTCTGCTGTTTTAGCGCGCAAAACGAAAGTGGGTGGGAGTCTGTGTGAACCAAATCAACGGCGGTTGCGAACTACTCGAACTATTATTTTTGCGTTTCGAAACTTTCGTATCGATACTTTGCCCTCCAATTCGTTGCAGTTACACGGTCAATACATTCTGGACAAATCGTGGTCAATACAAATCTGGGGGTATATGTGTTATATGGGGTGTAGGAACGCCGATTTTTATCACGATGAGAGTAATTAGGGTCAGACTTTATCAAGAGGTGAATCTTTTGTTAAAAGTACATTTGCTTGGTAGTCAACTCACTTTCAATTTTAAAATAATTGTTGTTATGGAATTGATATGACTGTATTGTGACCGGGTAGTGCTTCTTTGAGGTAAGACACCGTTCCCGAGTCAGACAGACACGATCAAAGGCTCGCCAAACTCAGAACACCGATCAATCGACTCATGTACTCCTAAAAATAGACACACACTTCACACACGAACCACCGCACAGAACCACCACGCGGGTTCCTGGCAGGCTGCTCCTCGACCTCAGCTGCTGACGGCGAGTTCCGAAATGTGCTTGCCTGTGCCGCCGCGCTCCCAGCACTAGACCGGTGGTTGCTGCGAGCGGTCGTCGCGCCTCCCCGCGCCTTTCGAAAGTCTTCGCCCTCTCACTCAAAGATCGCTGGTCCACCGGTGTACCGCTCCAGAGCACCAGTGTATGATTGAACTGGTACACCGCAGTCGACAAGACCTCCGAGCTGTCGTCATCGTGGAATACCGCGCCGGGGTCACACCCCCTCCCACATCAGAATCGCTCCCGATTCACACAGGAGTCTCCACGGCGCAGTCTCCGACTCACCGACACGCCTGCCATCCTCGCGTTTCGCAACACCCACTGTACCACTGCGTGTCGATCTCGCTCGTCGCTGCTCGTCTACCAGTATCACGATCGCCGCACGCACTGACCTTTCCTCCCCGCAGACTCCAAGCCGCTCACACACACACGTCGCGTCTCAGGCATCGGCTCGGCTTCTCCGGCCAAGGCCGCTACGTGCTCTCCACTTGTCACGCGCCCTCCAGCGCCTTCCCGACTCCTTTAAGTCAGGGCCACCACGCATCGGCTGTTAGCGCCTGACACTACTGCGTCGACTGGCATGGCGAACGCGCGTCGCTCGTCGCATCTCAGTAGAGTAGATCCAAGAAGCCAGCTCCCACCTCGTGCTCGTAGCCACGCGACACTGACCCAGCCAAGTTGACCACCAATACGCACACCACGGGAAGTTTGTCATCCAACTTCCACTGCCACGGTGCCGGTCACCACGCAGCTCTGGCGCTGTCAGGTTGACCAGGGACCCGGCACCCCACGAGGGGCTCAGTCTCAGCACCAGGCGACACGCGAGACAGCTACACTCCTTCACAACCATGGACTGGTGCACCCCGAGGTGCTTCTCTGACTCCACTCCACGTTCTCTCACCCCTCCCGCTCTCAAGCCTCAATGCCCCACAGATTCTGGAACGTAGCTTGGGAGCACCACTGCACACTGCGCAGCATCGGCCGTCCATCCGCTCGATCTCGTACTCGAGCACGTACCAACTGGCCCTGTTCCTCGCGCGTCGGCGCGTCCGCTTCTTGAAGCAGCCGCCGACCTCGTTTTTTTCGACGTTCAGCGCCTCGAACTCGTACTGGTCACCGGTCGGTGCCCGCGCAACCGTGACCGCGTTTGAATGCCTCGCTGCTGCGTTATCAGGCGCCAGAACTGTAGTCGTGTTCAAGAGCGAGGGCAGCCATTCGTCCCAGTTATCTTGCCGCTCTGCACAGCGGACGAACACCATGTCCTTCCACGTCACAATCACCGCCGTTGCGCACTCTTATGATGTGACTGCCCGGCGCCTGCCCTGCAGCAACCGTAGCGTACAATGGCCTTTTCCTCCTCGGCGATCAACCCCAGACTTACTGGCTTTCAATAACATATAGACATTATGAACTCGGTGTGCAGTTGTTAAGATGCCCACTTTGATGGTGAATTGTGTGGTCTATACCTACAAGCACCGCGTGCTATCTTGGCCAATGCATTGCCCTTCCAAGAAAGGACATCGAAATGGAAACTTCGCTTGGCCGCCGCCTCCATGGACGCGCGACGCTAGCGCAGTACGACTTCTTCGAGAGCAGCAAGATCAGTACAGACTTTCTCAGAGAATTCGCCTTCAACCAGCACAAGTCTGTGATGATGGCCTACCGCTCCGGCACTCGAAAGAAGTGGGTGTTCAAATCACAAAGCTGATAGTGGTCCGTGACGCTGCCAATGGAGCAAGAGTATCTGGTCCGTGAGAGCAAGCTCAGAAGGATTACTACTCGTTCAATAACAGCACTAGTGCTCGGGTTTCGCACCCCATCGCCGTCGTAAACGGTGTCGACGTCGAGTCCAAGCCGGCATCTGTCTTCATGGCAATCGCCGCACCAAAAGACTTTGGCGAGAGACATCGAGCGAGACGGTCAAGATTATGATCAGCTGTCGGGTATCCTGCCGAGCTTCGCTCGACTATTTTCTGGTTCGCGAGCGAGCCTGCAAGTCGACTGTCTAGGCGCCTTCTTCGCGCTCTAGTCGTCGTCGGCTCTCTCGTGAAAAGCCAGAGCAGCATCGTCCCGGTACTGGAAGCGGACGGGTCCCACATGAAGCATTCTGGCTACAATGATGTGTGCTTCACCCTTGTTGGCGAGGGCGGTGACAAGAAGAATGTCCCCGTCGTCATCGCTTGCGCGGCGAAGAAAACTCGATCATCATGTGCGTGGTTCTTCGCAAGCTGCATCGCAGCTGGGGTCTGCCTGCGCGACAGCGCCGCCTTCAGAGATTGTGGTCACCAGTTAGCGGCTCAATGCGCTTTCTCGCGATCTGGTGTCGAGGTCGACGTGAAGATCTGTTCCTGGCACATTGCACTAAACGTGGCCAATCGATTCAAGCCGATCGACCCAACCATCAGCCGCGCTGTCGCTTTCGTGTATCGGCAACAGGGAAATCTGTCGCATTTCACGTACGAATCTGTCTTGAGTGTCATCGCTGCAGCCTTCCCTACGCCTCTGTACCGCGGGACGGATTGAGAAGAACCAGTGGCGTCCTACCTGCAAAAGATCCATCCAACTTCGTGGACCGTGTGAGGCAACTAAATCATGCTTGATGCTGAGGCCGGCTACATCAACAGCAACTGGAATTTCCAGGACGCATACGGGTCACCACTGCCTGTGTTCGGCTGCCGTACAGCAAGCGCTGCCAAATGCGAGAACAATTCCTACCTTTGGCATCATATTCGGGATCTCCATCAGCCCGAAGATATCCTGGCGTTTTGCGATCACGTCGCCCTGGTCACTTCCACGCAGCGATCACGAACAGCATCCCTATTGCAGTCCAGGTGTACCATCACAGCTGTCGCGGCGGCAGTGTTTGAGCAGGAGATGCAACGACCGCAGCAGTTAACGGCGACGGAGCTCTCTGCTTCGCTCTTCCGGGTCCATGACAGGTCGACTGGAGGCACAAGGAGCGGGAGTGCTCAGCTTCTTGGCGTTGCAGTAAACGAGGTCGACATTCACACGCTCAGTTACCGTCGTTGTCCAGTTCGAGAGCAGAGCAAGCTCCAGTGCTGTCAACTTCTCGCCGTACTTGTTCGCATTCGGCAAAAGGAGAAGGACGCTCGCACTCGCTCCATTCTCCCGAGTAACATCGAGCTGTTCCATCCAGCCTTTCGGCTGGACACGCAAGCAGCCGCGTACGGGGCATTCTCAATCACGAACCCACTCCCGAGCGACATCCCCATCGGCCGGTCGGTTACTCCACCACTGTCCTACGCCTAACAGGGAGGTTCTCAAACAACACGTCAGAAGGCAGACTGACCGACCCGCGAGAAGCGCATTCTGAGCCGAGGTGAATGTGAAATCGACAGTTTGATCGCGCCGATCAGTTCGATTTTCACCACCGGCGATGTTGTCGATCCCTTCGAGCTGCGCAGTGTGTTCGCAGATATCCGCGGCCCCAAGCCAAAGAAGCGTGCCAAGTACCGGTGCAGTCGTTGCGGTACCATTGGGTATTACGAAACTACCTGCAGGAGTGGCATTGGTGCAGATGTTGAAGATCACGTGCCAGACGAGTACGTTGTCGGAGATTGTCCGTTCGAAAAGTTGGGAGCGCTGCAGATTTTGTAAAGCACTACTGAACAACGAATGAATCAAAAATGGGAGATGTGCTCATAGGGCGTCATTGAGCGCTGTTGATGCCTGCCGCCTTTGAACTTGCTTACTCTGTCGAAATTTACGCAATGGTCTCGTTCATTTATATTGCCGCCTGCAGAGCCCGTCGCCCCAGGCTGGTCGTTCCAATCACTGTTTACATCACTTCTTCGCCAGCGACTGCCGTTGCAGTGTACAGTAGTTATGGTTCGTGATTGCACCTTGGTTATGTGAAAGAAGCAATATCTGGTGCAGTCAACAGGATTGCGTGCAGGTTTGTACCGAACACGAGCTCCGCTCCGCTGGAGGTCGGTGCTCTGGATACACGCCCGATTTCTGTAACAAAACTGTATATAGGCGTACAAGGGTGGCACTGCGGCGTGCAACACATTTCACATAGCCGTAGTGGTCGACCGTATAGGTTCGTCGTGAGTACAGTAGTAGTGTAGTAGTATGCGTTGGTAAAGCAACGCACGGTGCAGCACATGACCACATATCGCGAATCCCACGCAACTTAAGAAAGCCAAAACCCCGTAGAACGCACCAAGTCAACTGATTGACGACGGTGTTTGTGCTCACGCCTGCCGTGTAGCGCCACTGGCACGCGAGCACACATACCGTACTTCGTGATACTCCAAGACGGCAACTACCCACCACCTTGTCGATCCCCCAAAAAATCACTTCCTGTTGAGTTGACACAGAATGTTCGCCAATTGAAAATAGGGGCGCATAACATACACCTGGAGATACAAACCCTTGGAGAATCCCTTATGGATTCGGACGCTGAGTATTTATGAGAAACTCAGATTTATACCTGAAATTTGTAAACTGGCCGGTTTAGGGAAAAGTCTGAATTATATCAATGTACAATTTATGTACATCTAATTCTGTATACGAATATTGACAGGTAACATAGTAGTGAAGAAAACGAAGGAGCGGAGTCAAAAGTGTATCTCAAGCCTTGGAAGACCAGGGCACAAGCATGTGCTCGTGCTCTTTCAAGAGCACGAAACCGTCGAGAGCGCGTGCTCAGGTCGAGCTGAACTCGTAGTGCTCCACCCAAGCAATGACCCCTATGCTCTCTGCGAGTAGGTGTTTTTTGCTCTCAATTGCTCCTTTTACGACCTTTTCATTCAGTGTTATTCGCCTGTGCGTTGATTGGATGAAATAAGGGACTCTAAAAAATCGCGGCTCCGGAGGATCTCAGGAGGTCCTAACTTCCAGAAATTAAGCAGCACAACGAGATGGATGACGATGCTGGAAGCAGCGTCACCAATGACGAGTGTGTGAAGGTGTTCTGGCGTTGGTTGCTGTGCGGTAGGCCAAGTCTGAGCACAGCTTAACCGAGGCAGACCTGCGCCAACTCGTTGGGCTCTTCAAAGACCATACGCACGCTCTTGTACTCAATCAAGTCCAGCTGGTCAACCAGATGCAAATAGAAGCACACAGTCAGCACGAGTGGCTGGCGCTCCTGCACCATTGTCTCGAGTCCCAAGCGAGTACGCACGCTCAAGCGTAGGTGTAGTCGCGGTTACACCTACAGTAACAGGCAAACAACGCGATCAATAAGGTGCGGAGTAGCTGAACGACGCGATCAAAAAGGTGCGTGGTAGTTTAATCGTTATAACAAGTGCACTTGCTGACACTGATGAATTGTGCAGGCGTTGGTCGAGTTCCAGAGCAAGGTAGTTGGGGATGCCACAACAGGCTCCCAACCTCATCTTGTTGGGCACCATGCTGCAAACAAACGTCTCGGCCAGCGCATCAACAATCTACAGATGGCCGGTGGCGCCCTCGAGAATCGGCGCTCCGAGCTCTCGCAGAGTATCGAGACGTGAGTACAAGTCGCACTCAGCGACATGCCAAGCAGATTCGATGCGATAGCGGATGCAGCCCAGAACAAAACGCGCGAACGACTCGAGGAGATCGTGCAACGGCTCGCGATTATGCAGGTGAACGCAGAGTAGTGAGTGGCGTCAGCGGCGATGGTCCACGGCGAGCTACTGAGAACACTCGAGCGGTCAGTTGATGAACGCGTTTAATTGACTCTTGCGGGAGCACAGACCCGCGCGGAGGAAGCCGCTTGAGCCCAGCTCGACGGGTTCTTGCGGAAGCATTTGCCTGCAGCGCGTCTCAACCTCCGCTCCAGGATTCAGCAGCTGTCGCAGCAATAGGCGGAACAAGGAGCAAGGATGTCGCAGCACGAGTCAACCGTCGTCACGGCGATCTAATCAGCGATGGCTCACGCAGAGCGGGTGGCCCGAGACGCAGCAGCATCGGCGCCCAAGTCGGCAATCGTCGACGCCAAGACCCGCATCAACAACGGGGTGGAACACAGGTGTAGGAGAGCCATGGAGGCGATACACGCGTCGGTGGAGACGACACTGCATAGCTTTGGAGAGAGCATCGAAGATCAAGTAAACACCGCACTAAAGGCTGCGCGAGCCCGCAGCGCTAGCAAAGCAAGCGCTACCGCAGCTCTTCGCAAGGTCGACACCCGAGAGACGCAGCCGGCACGATTGGACTCGCACCCAGCTCAGCTTCCTCATCCTAGAGGTGCAGCGCGCGAAGCGAACGAGGGAAGGCTCTGGGGACATCTGCGACTACAAGTACGGCGACGGAGTCTACGCAGCTTTTGTCCGCATTGTACGCGTTCTTGCAGCAACCATTGAGGCCAACTCGCTCTGCCTACGTCGCCATCGCAGACCTGAGCGCCTTCAACCATCGACGATGCTGCTCTGTGCTACTACCTCCGCGACGCTATGAACTAGTCCAAGCCCGCTGAAAACGTGAGCCTCAGCGCCAACGTTCAAGCAGCGCGCAGGCATGCGACGGCTGCAATGTCTGATCGAACGAGTCGCGAGAGCAAGATATTTGACTGGCACGAAGGACAAGACGTGCACGTGCGACAGAGCAGAAACAGGGAGGGTCTGACGTTGCCAGGCTAGTCAACGAGCTCTCGACATTGTTTGCGCGGATGAACGCGAGCTGCGAACAGAAGAAGCAGTCAAAGGTAGCTGGCGTTGCATTTGATCTTAATCATGCATCAATCTTCTCATCCATGGAAATGTCCTCCGAGAACTGACGCCGCTTGCATGTCAACCTCGACGGGCTCTTCGAGCTCTGTTCGGACGTTCGACGAGAAGTACGAGTCCACGTGCCGAGCGTCGATCTTCTACACTGCGCGAGATCATCAAAGTCCCTCTTTCGATTCAGGAACGAGCACGAGTCAATGGTGGCCGGCTTTATACTGCTCCGCTAGGCTGTGACGATCTTGCCGCTTACTCCGAGATAGCATTTGATCTGGGCAGATGATGACTGAACCGCTAAGACGACACGAGCCACCTTGGAAAGGTTCGTATATGAGCCGCTCTTGAACTCGCGCCACCAAAATGAGTGGACGTATTCAACGCGGCCAGCCTCGTCACGCTGGAGTGTGCTCGGTGTAGACAGCCATCGGTCGAGCTCCTCATTAACGCGGCCCCGGATGATGGAAGGAGGGTCGTCGACTTTGTCGTTAGTTATTATCAGCTCCATTAGATTGTCCAGGTACACCGGGGCTGGGTCGTCACCAGTCCGCTCGTGGTGAGGTGGAGTTTGAGGCAGCAATTGCACCATTTGACGGAGTACCTTGTCCGACAGCGGTCTTCACACGTTCGAAGACCCTCTGAGCTTGACTCTGCGAGACCCCAGACGCCGTATTGCAAGCGAGCATTGTCTTCTTCAGCGCACCATCCGGGTTATTGGTGTCATGATGGAGCAGTTACAGCATCTCTGGGATATACGCTGACGTCGCGATCACTTTGCGCTCTGTGTACCGGGCAAATAAGTTCTTGTGGAAGAGCGTGGATAGCAAGTGGCGGGTCTTGCTGGCGAGCGGCGTAAGCTCCGATAAGTAGGTTAGTTCGGTCGATCTCGACTGGTAGCTCCTAAACAGCTTCGAGAGGTCCTGCACTTTGAGCTGCAGCATGTACATCGCGAGGAGATTATCGACTTGGTCCGCAGCCTCCGCCTGGCTCTTCGTGTTGACGTCTGTAATTGAGTCGATAAGAGAGTGAAGCTGAACAAGCTCCAGCTTGTCGTTCGTGAGCGAAAATGACGCAGGTCAATCCACGCGAACTTGTCGATCGCGGTTCTCGCACCACACTTCCAACGGGCGCCACTTCTCGAGGATCCTCTGCACCACGCCCTTCAGCCCCACGAACTGATGTGTTTGGTAGGCTAGCAGCTGGCTGAAGTTCCCTTCACCGAGCATCTCGCATAGATTCGCGAACAGAGAGCCCATCTTCTTCAAGTGCTTCACTTGGTAGGCCATCGTGACGATGCGGCTGATCAGATTTGCCATCGCTCTGTTCTTTGATCGAGTCGCGCCACCGACCATACCTAAACGTTTCGGTCACTGTACTCTGTCCGAAAACGATTCGGTCACGTTCGGATGAATGGATGACAATATTTATATTGTTTATACACTGCTTCATACGGATGTCAGTATAGTGAGTGCTCGCACTTTCGGCTCTCCGAGCGTTCGTGCGAGGAGAAAAAGAACGGATGTTATGGTTGGTGTTGCGTACTCCGCCAAGCAATCCTCAGTCGCTGGGCCCGCCTACGCAGATCATGGTGGGCGCCGCTCGCTTGGCTCTCTTGGCAGCCCACCATGTCTGACTTCGGCTACGCTCCTTCGGTTTCTTCGCTACTAAGAAATGTATCACGGTTTCAGATTTCTAGATCTGGAATTTTATAATATACAGTGACCGAATGAGAAATATACGAGGCGTTCGGATTTAATACAAATTCAAGTCAAATCAGTTCACTCGCCGAAAAGTACCGTGACCGAACCGTTAGCATATTCTTCCATCCCACACGCATCTTTCGTGACTGCGCTGGCCATGTGGGGCAGACAACACTTCCACTGCAACTGGAAGGCGTTACGGAGCGTCCACTAGACTTCTGGCTCGGCGTCGCTGGTCGCGCCAAACAGGTCGGCTCGCGCTAACCCGATGTGCGCAAGCACGTTGCGGGTCCATCTGCTGAACGGCTCCCGCAAGCCCCTGGACCGCTCCACGAAGTCCGGGTCGAAGTGTCGGGTGCCAAGTAGCGCAGCTTGGATCTGTCATTGGTTTCTCACCAGGTAGACGTGCAGCACGAGGAACTTGGCGCTCTTGACCTTCGACGTCCAAAAGTTCGCAACCACAGTGAAGCATGCGGTGGGGGGACACGCGGGTTTACTACAGGAAAGCCTTGATCTCGCGCAGTTTGAAGACGCGTACATCTCTAGGATGCGGTGCGACACGACCTTCACGATTTGCGGGACGCATGACTCCACAGGCACGAAGAAATCGCGATTTAGCTTGGGCTCCTCGTATTCGCCAAACTTGAGTGTCAGACTATTGTTGATGCGCTTGGTTTCGAGCAGCACCAGCAGCCAACCGCCATCGTTCAACTGGGTAGTGCAGTGCAGATTGAAAAGTGAGATTGAACAGAGGACCTGTCAATAGCGCACGCCGTGCTCGTGGGCACGGCAGTTGCCGCCGCGTGTTCTATCCTGAGTGTCCGTCGAGTTTTCGAACAATCGACCGATCATGAACAATCTAGAGCAGCTCACCGACGTTACCCGCTGAGACACAGCAACATATGTTGCAGATGCCGTAACTTTCCCTCAACTTGGCGTCACCCGCGAACCCCGGCTGATTCGCGGAACACCGCAAACTGTAGAGTCGGCACGTGCTTGGTCTTGATGTCGGCGGTCTGCTGGACGCTCGGCACAAACTCGAGTGCGATGTCACCGCGCTCGACAGCATCACGGACAAAATGGTGGCGCAAGTCGATATGCTTGGCTCGAGACTGGAACCCGCGGTTTTCGGCCATTGCGACCGCAGCTTGATTGTCGACGCGCACGACCGTTGCTGGGAGCTTGAGTTGCAACATTTCGCCGAGCGGCTGTCAAAGCCAGAGCACCTCTTGCACTCACAAAGAGAGTGCCTTGTACTCTGCTTCAGGAGACGAGAGGGCGACGGTTGCCCTGGCGCTTGGACTTGAACACCACTGGTCTACCTCCCATGAATATCAGCAGCTCAGATGTCGAACAGCGGGTCGCGATATCTCCTCCCCAGTCCGCGTCCATGTTGGCGACCAGGAACCATGCGGTTTCAATTGCTCTCGTGTAAGCGATGCCGGTAGACGCGGTGCATTTCAGATAGCGAGCGACTCGAATGGCAGTGTTCCAATGGTTGAGAAGTGGTGGGTCGAGATGTTGAGAAAGCTGACCTACTGCCGCGCACATGTCCGGTCGAGTTGCGTTCGCGATGTACAGTAGTGAACCCAGGAGCTCATGGCACTGCTGTCTTTATGCGAGGGGGCTACCGGGAGGTTGGTGTATATCGCCGGCGGTGCTGAGGTTCGTCGCTTGGTGTGCCACCTTCTGGCCAAACTTGTCCACCAAGCGCTTGATGAAAATCTGATGGATAATGTGATGTGCGCCATGGTCGTGGTCATAGCTGACTTGGATGCTGAGCACAAAACGCGCGTCGCCTAGTTCCTTCAGCTCGAATTGCTGGGGCAGTGAGACCGCCACTTGTTCCGCCTCGTCCACGGTCTTGCTGCCAACAAGAAGATCGTCAACATAGAGTGCGACGAACACTGGTGATGAGCTTGCGCGCTTCACGAAAACGTAGGAATCCGACTCACACGCGTTAAACCCGTAGTTCTAGAGCCCCAGAGCGATGATTTTGGGCCAGACCGCCGCTGATTGATTTAGTCCGTAGAGGCTGCGGCGAGGTTGGCACACGACGTCGCCGTCGACGCCGACCCCTTGAAGCGGCTCCATCAGCACGACCTCTTCGAGTTGACCGTTTAGGTATGCTGTTTCGACGTCAAACTGTTTCACTTGGTATCCCAGCTGACAGCAGACAGCGAGGAGCGTACGCACACTGCTCAGACTCGCTACAGAGAATACGTCTCTTAGTAGTCAACGCCATACGTCCGGCGGAACCCTTGTGCAAGAAGGCGCTTTGTAGCGCGTGATGCCGCCAGCCTTGTTACGCTTAACTGCGAAGACCCACTTCCTCCCGATCACTTTAGCTCCGCGCGGGCGAGCGATCAGGTCCCACGTGTGGTTGCGGACGTGAGAGAAGATCTCGCTGCGAATGGCTTCCTTCCACTTCGGTGCGTCCTTCGACGCCATCGCCTCGGCGTACGTCCGCGGAACTTCTTCCATCATGAGCGCGATGTCGTAAACGTCGGCGAGTCTGAGGCGCTTCGAATTAGGTCCACCTTGGTCGTCGTCGCCGTGGGGTCTTGTGCCTTGTCCTTTTTCCGATACCTCCATTTGATTGTTGGGCGGCGCCGACATAGACAAACCAGCGCCGTTCTCCAGCTGAAGCCGCCCTTCTCCAAGAAACGCGTTGTCAGAGCTGCGCCACGGAATGGCAGAGGACTGGAACATCATCCTACTCAGCTCGCCGCCTTCCCGTGGCGCTGCCTGCATGATTGCACGACCTTCTTCGGGCGCTCCTTGCACGACGATATCATGGACTGTGCTGCCACTACCCGATCTTGGTACCAGCACTACTCCGGTCGGCTCGGTCGGAGTCTCCTCGTCCACCAGCTCCATCATCACCGCTTCATTGTCGTCTCTATTCTTGTCGTCAATGTCGATCAGCTCCGTTGGGCGTAAACGCTGGTACTTCCGACGCACTTGTATCTCGTCCTCTTCTTCATCCGTTCTAGTAAATACGACAACAGGATCGCGCTCGCGTGACTCAACGTACGGTGACGGGGTGCTTCGTTCATCGCGATCGTCCAGGTAACAACGGGTCGTTCGTCTTCTTTATCCCAGACTCAATACGCCTTTGCTCCTTCAGTATACCCAAGAATGAGACAGCAGTGCGACTTCCTGTCCCACTTCGACCGCTGCGAGCGATCGATGTGCATGAACCCGCGCGAATCGAACATGTGCATGTGGTCGACCACTTGCTCCGCACCGACAAATTGCTCGTACGGAGTCACGTACTTACTCGCTGTGTTCGGGAGCCGGTTTGTCGTGTACGCAGGTATCTTGACTGGTTCCCCCCCCATCACACCTTGGTCACATGTCAGTAAGACAGCATAGAGCGCGCAATTTCGGCGAGCGAGCGGTTCGTTCTCTCTGCGAGTCCGTTCTGCTGAGGTGAATACGGCGTGCTCTTCTAGTGCACGATGTCGTGACTTGCGTACAAGATGTCAAACGCGTGATTGACGTATTCCGACACGTTGTTGGTGCGGATGCAACGCAGCCTCGTGCTGGTCTGCACCTCCGCTTGCATCTTGAACTCCTTGAAGCGCGACAGAACCTTAGATTTCGGCATTAGCAAGTACACCTGCACGGAGGGAGTCCAGTCGTCGACCAAGACAAGCACATAGCGCGCTCCCCCTTTCGACGTTGTCGCCATCGGCCCCATCAGGTCCGAGTGCACGATCTTGAGCGCCGCGCTCGTTTTCACAATGCTGCCTGAAGTTCGTGCAAACTGCGAGACGGTCTTCTTGCCTAGTGCGCACCCCTCTCAAACATCTTGTTCGCTTTCGTTCCCCTTGTCGAGCCGCGGAGCACCCTCCGCGACCTTCTCGAGCTGCGATACGCGGTTACTGCCGATGTGGCAGGTACAGGCGTGCCTCAGCCGCGCGTCTGATCTCGTCGCCTACAATGCGAATGCCGGTAAGGCGGGGGATTCTGGCTCCGCCTTCTTGAAGCGCACTCAATAGAGCTTTCCAGCACAATCGTAGCTGAAGATCGCCACGCCATCTTGCTTGATGAAACAGGAGTCGTGCTTGAATTCGACTTGGGCTCGTTTGGTTGCCAGGGCTGGCACCATAAGTAGCTTTCGGTCCAACCCAGTCACAAACAATACCGCCGTCATTACGACGATCTTGTCGCCGTTGACTCGCAGCCGATCATCACCAACTCCGCACACTTTAAGACGCGCTCTATTCGCCAAGATCACTTCCCGCCAGCGCTCGACGGCGCTGAATGTCACGAAGTCACCTAGTTCATGCGTCATATGCGAGCTCTCTCCACTATCAAGGAGCCAGGCACTGTTATCGCTTTTCTTTTCCGTCACCGAGAACACGAACTGGTCGCCACCACTTCTGTTCTTTTTTCGCCCGCACTGATCACGCTAGTGACCACGCTGACCGCACTCGTAGCACTGACCTTTGAAGCCACCTTCGACACTGGATACAGGAGGCCACGGCTCCGACCCGACATACTCTTTCAGTTTCCATAGCTGCTTCTTGCAGCCATCGCCGCTGTTGTGCGCACCAGTTTGCTGGTCCCCGCGCCTCGCAAACGCCACTTTGAACGCGCCTTCCGTCTTCTCTCTCGTCTAGATGTTCTCGTACTACGTCTGAGCATCTGCTTCGCCTCCAGTAGCGTCGTTACCTCTCGCGCCCCGATGATGCGTACCATTAAGTCATACTCGGCAGGCAAGCTGCCAAGTAGCACAACGAGTTTCTCGTCTTGACCCATTTGCTCGCCCACACCGCCAAGACGGGCGCACAACTCGTCAAATCACATGATGTGGTCCATGATGTTTGCGTCGGGGGCCATTGTAAGCTCGTGCAGCTGTATGTGGAGCTGTACTCGATTGTGCAGCGACTGCTTGATGAAGAACTCACGCAGTATCTCCCACGCCTCAAAGACAGAGCGCGTGTCCTTAATCATCAACTGGTATGGCGGGCTCAGCATCTTCACCACGACTCCGAAGCGTTCATGTCTTCGTCTCTACAATCTTCAGTTTCCCGTTACGCTGCGTGTTCCGGCCTGATGGCGACGTGGTGAAGCAAGGTCTTCCCGGCGAAGTCCAAGCGGGCGTTGAACTCTCACAGGAAGTAGTCGGAGTCGTTGAGGATCTTGTTGGGGTTACTAGGACTAATAACCTCACCTGGGTAGTATAGTGCAGATTGAAAAGTGAGATTGAACAGAGCACGAGTCCGCGGCGCACGCCCTGCTCGTGGGCACGGCAGGTGCTGCCGCGTGTCCTTCGATTTCTCGAACAACCGACCGATCCTGAACAAACCAGAAATGCTCACCGACAATTTGCACACAAAGACACGGCAACTTATGTTGCAGATGTTGCAATCGTCTTAGAAAAGATGAGACAAGCGGAGGTGCTCGACATCCTCGGCTCGAGTTTTCGCGCGACCAAGCTCTTTGAGAGGGTGCCGACGGCAAGCTTTGCTCCTTTCGAATGTGATAGACGATGCGCGAGGTCTTGCCGCGCGAGAGGTGGAAAACTTGCGTTCAGAACTGAAGTGCGCGCTGCCGAGACCATGCGCGACTATTTCATCCGCAACCGTGCTGTGCACAGCAAGCGCACGCCGACGTCACCGCCGACGGCCTTCGGTGCATGTTGTGGACGTTCGCGTATTACTAGAAACAGGAGTTGGTGCGTCGCTACTTCGTGCGCTGGCTCAAGAACGCCCGGGACCGGCGCCAGCTTCACACCATCAGCTGATTGCGCGAGATGGTATGCTTGATCGCGTGGATACCAAGACAAACGGCTGAGTAGATGTTGTTTACGGGTGCCGCACCCGTCTGCACCGCTACATCTAGAGCGTCGAGTTAGAGAATGCGATTGCGGATGTGCTGTTCCACGAGAAGGCGCGACACAACCTTGGCCGGTACAAGGGCGCGCATTCGGAGCTTTCACAGTTAATTAACCGCGGCGACCGAGCTACCCGCTACGAGGGGCTTCGCTAGCAGCCAGCTCTGCGCGCTCGATCGCGCTCGTGGCCACCAGATCGGCGATTGCCTGCGCTATGGGAGGGCTGGCAACCATGAGTAGTAACATGATGGTGGGTAGGAGCAGCGAGCGCGCCGTGACCTATCAGTGACTGGCGGATCACAACAGGAGCGGCCACCACTCGTGGCGGCGGCAGCAAGATAGTCGCAAAGACGATCGTTCACAAGTAGATGGCAGTGCGACTACGACGCGCTGCATACGCCAGAGTCGCACCGCCGGATTCTACAATACGCCGCAAGCTTGCGTCGTTCTCCACGTGCCCCACATAGAACGTGCGGTGGTATCGGATGGTTGGTCGTAATTGTAGTGTGCATGCGTCGCCTTTGGTTTTAAGAACCTTGGACGGCCCATTATAGCGCGGTGACTGTTTTTTGCACCAAGATTTGCCACAGCGGACGGCTGATTACGTTCGATCAATAACAGCACGCGGTCGCTTGTCTTGAAGGCGGCCGTGTTCTTGCAGTCGCGACTGTTGGCATTTTCCTACTGATTTATAACGGCCGCTTGAAGAGGGTCATGGACAAAGCGCACAATCGCTTAACGCAAACGGACGATCTCATTGGACGTGCGTGTGTCGGCCGCTCTCATAGTCTCGCGAGGCGCGGGGTTCGCAAACAATGGCGCGGCTAAGAAGGCCGCACCATCTCGAACTGGAACCGCTGATGCTGGATCAACCAGCGTCTGTGAAGTCCATAGCGCGAGTGACGACACGTGAGTCGGCTAAAATAGGTTGCGCGGCGTTTGTCTTCCAAATGCTGATGATGAACCTTGTGGGTCGGCCGAACGACGCAAAACAGATAGAGGCTTGGGACTACCACTCAATTCAGTTGTGCCCGCGCACATCGCAGACACGTCGACATCGGGCCCCTCCCCCTTCATAGTGTAAGTATCAGGCGCTGCCTGGGCGCCTCCGACGTTAAGCATCGCAGATATGCACGGGTTTGTGGCGCGGTTGACAATACCAGAGTGGGACGCGATGAAGAGTGAACGTCGCTATCAATGGCAAACTCGTCGAGCGCCAACAAGTTGCTCCACATCGTGTATGTCGTCGCGTACGAGCACAGAACTTCTTCAAGAACACGGCTCACGCGCTATGCCTGCTTATCTTTCTTGGGATGGGCAGCCGTCAACATCGGCAGCCAAGAGCTGAGGAGTTCGAACAGCCGCAACCATAAGGCGGATGTGAATCGCGGGTCGCGTTTGGAGACGACGGGATCCGGCAACCTTGGAGCCGGGAGACGACATCGAGAAAGATCGCCGTGATCTCCTCCGCGGAGATTCTCATGGCCACCGGTACGAGGTGCACCATATTGCTGGATCGATCGACGAAGGCTACGACGCCGTTACCACCACCCCCCCTCGCGCTTAGCACGCGCGCCGAAAGACGAAGTCCATGCTGACAGACTTCAAATCATCGGCCACAATCGACAGTGAAGACAGCGGAGCATGCGATGGCTGCGACGGCTTTACGCGTTGGCAGGTCTAGCACGCGCGCACCCACTTGCTGACCCACTTTTAGTGGTGGGTTAAATTAAAGTCGTGGGCAACCGCGGCAAAAATCTTGTTGTTGCCAAGGTGGCTGCCAGCAGGTGCATCGTGGTACCCGCGCACAATGCTCGGAGATCAGCGTCATACGGAACAACAACGAGAGACGGATCTAAGATGTCCAGCTTGTACCTGACAAGATCGCCGTCAAGGCTGTAACGAAGAACGTGCGCCCGCGGAGAACGCGAGAGCGACATAGACGACTAGTCGCTTGACGCTCGAAGGTGCCCAACACGCGCTCGCAGATCGGGATCGTCATCGTAGGCGTCAGCGATCTGCCGACACAGCAGGAACACAGGAGACGGCATCGTCGCGTGAAGACCAGCGACTTCACAAGCGTAGCCCTTGTCGTCATCTTTGTCGTCAGTGGCAAGGTGACGCCCCAGCGCCGCACGCGGACCGTATTCTGGGCACGACGAGAGTGCGCCCGTGAGAACGTTTAATTGCCGGCTTGTAGTGTACGACGAAGTTGTACTTGGCGAAGAACGAGAGCCAGCGCATGGCGCGCTGGCCAGATGCGGCGACTTGTGGCAGTATGCAACAACGCGTGGTCCGTGTCCAACGCGCATGCCTGCTCCGCGAGTAGATGCTCACAGAACGTCATCAGGACGTAGCGCAACGCAAGAAGCTTCTTGTCGCGGACGGGGTAGTCGCGATCCGCGGGCTTCAGATTGCGCGATTGAGAGTTCACAGCACCCTGGTGCCCGCCATCATCGAACTGCATCAACGCGCATCCGACCGCGAAGTCGGATGCGTCACAGACCATGTGGAAGGGCTTCGTTTCATCTGGGACCATCAGGATCAGTTCCGCAGCGAAGTTTTGGTTCACTCCCTCGAACACAGTGCGATGTTTCGGGCGCATAGCTCACTCTGCGACTTTCTTCAAAGCGCGGAGAACGGCTAAACGAGTAGGGCTTAGTCGCGGGTGTACACGTGAAGGTAGTTCGCGAGTCCGAGCCGCTGCCGAAGCTCCGTCTGACTACTCGGCACCGGCCACTTCAGGACCGACGCGAGGTTAGCTAGATCTGCTTGCACGCTGGCGCGACCGGCATAGCAGGCGAGCATCAGAATCTCCGGCGCACAGAAGATGCACGTCTTTAAGTTGGTGTACTGCTTGTTTGCCCAAATGACTTTAAACACTCGGTGCTGAGGAATGACGTGAACTTTGGCTTCTTTGCAGTCGTCTCTGGCGCGGCAGTCAATATAGAAGTCGTCGAAGTAGCTCGGCGCAAAGTCGCGGTGCTGGCGCGACACGAGAGAGACCATGTGGTTGAACGTCACAGGCACGTTCTTCAGCCGTTGAGGCATGATGAGCAAATCCCACAGCATGAGGTTCGGATTGACGACGGCGGTGAACGTCGCGTTTCTCTCTCGCATCAAGCGCTGATAGAAGCCGCTGGTCAAGTCGATGGCGCTGAAGATCGTGCTGTCAGGCAAGGTGTTCAACACAATGTCTTTGTGAGGAGCCAGCGTCTGCGCTAGAATGGTCGTTTCGTCCAACTTGTTGTACGCGTGGCCGATGCGCCACTTGCTGGTTTCCCTCTTCGCACAGACCGTCGAACTCGAGTGCGGCGATGTGCTTTCGCGAACTTGGCCAGCGAGGAGTCGGCCTTCGAAAAAGTCGTCGATCGCCGGCACTAGATCGTGGGGAAGCGGCATTACAGCGTCATGTAGTACATTGTACCTGGCCCGAGATCGATCTTGTGCAGCTCACCGCAATAGACGAGGATGCGTGCTGGGATCTTGCCCGGGGGCAGGTCGGCAAACTCTTTCACGAAGCGAGCGGTGGAGTTGCCAGTCCGCCGCATGGCATTTAGCGACTCCGTGGTGAAGCGATCCGCTCTCGCCGACGTGGACTCGGTACCGACTGGACGCGGCTTTCGAGCTGCGCCGACTCCACTCAGCAATTCCACTTGCTCCAACTCGCCTTCTCGCACTTCGCGAAGGAGTCGCTTTGACAAATATCTCAGGAAGCGTCTTCAGTGGTCCTCGCTGGTTAGCCGGCTCTCCAGATCTATGCTGTTCACACGGGACGTCTCGTCCGCGAAAGGTTGGGTGACCTTTTCGTGAGTCAAGGCTATGGTGGACAGTTGCGACGACGGACTCCCAGCGTCGAATATGCGTTTACGCTGCTTGGGTCGTTTCTACGTTAATAGCCGCAAGGCACTTTTTGCGGCTGGAGATACGTTATCGCTGGACGAGAAGCTCGACAACTCGCTCGTACTGACGTTTGGACTCAATGGCAAGCCCGCGCTAGTATCGGGTTCGTGAAGCGAGATCCCCTGCTCAATCGCGTACTCGCGGGCTGGGGGCCGCTGCTCGATCGGACGACTTCGTGCGGGGACCGTTGTTCGTAGGCATGCTCAGGGTATTGAAACCCCTGGTTTGCAACACGCTCAAGCAGCGGAAGACACTGATCAACCGTCGCATTTCGTCGCGGGGCCGCTGTTTGACAGCCGCATCTCGTTGCAGGGACAACTGCTCCACCGCTCTCGCGTTGCACAGCAGCCCCTGCTTGAACGCGCTGGAAACGCGTGCAGAGTGTTCGCAGATAACGCACTGAGGGTCATCGCTTGCTCGTTCCGCCATCTAGGTCGTGAACACCGAGTTCATGACAGTGACGTGCAGCCATGCCGTCGACATCGGCTTGAGTTGCGCTAAGAAAGAGTACACGTTCTAGCTATGGCGGCGCTTCACGGACCGGGTCAACCAGTCGATGTCGTGCTGATAGCGTATCAACCACGGCCTGCCGAGGATGCGGTGGAACGAAAGGCTCATGTCGATCGCGAGGAGGTCGTCCAAGCTGCTAAAGCCGTCGAGCTCGTTCGACAAAATCACCGCGCGGTTCGTATGCGGCGCGGAACACCGCCCGCGAGCTTCACCGCGAGCTCGCCTAAATCTTCTTCCAATCGTAAGTTTGATGGGAGGTCGCTCAAAGTGGCCGCGCGAACGAAGTTGCTCGTGTTACCGAAGTCAAGAAGCGCTAGCAGTGGTCGACGTGCTCCGGCGACATAGTGCCGAACAACAATCAGTCAGGAGTGACCTCGCGAAATGGTCACATTCGGCCGCGCGTGTAGCACGGCGAGGCTGGGAGTAGAGTCTGCCACCGGACTTCCCGGTCCCCCGTCATAGCCAGATTGACGCCTAGCTTTTACTCGCCCAGACCGTTAGAGTGGGTCAGACACTTCCGACGTCTGCATAGCAACCCGCACTGTCGCGGGCGAAGGGCACCACGTCGCGCGATGACCGTAGCGACGACAGTGAAAGCAGATGGCGGCACGCGAAGCTTGACCGCACGCCCACAATCGTGGCCACTGGTGCCGCGGCTTCCACAACGACAACCTATATGGCCAAATCCGTCAGCGGACAACATCCCGTACAAGCCGATCTCCATCGGCTCGGCCTCATCGACTAGATCGCCGACGACAGCGTGCGCAAGGGAAGCCATGAATGTGTAGACTTCGCGGAGAGCAGAAGTGAATGTCGCTTCGAACGACTCAGGCTCGTCCTAAGTCAGGCAATAGTGCGTCATCCCATACTTCATGCCAGGGACGAACACATGAACTTGCGACGCCATATCGATGGTTTTCGTGACCACTCATGAAGCAATATGCCGAGCCTTCTGCACGAACTCTCGCATCGACAGCTTGCCCTGCGTGAGTGCAAAGAAATCCGCGCGCGTGCGGGACAAGTCTTGAGCAGCTCGAGCGCGAGCCGAAGGTCATCGTCGATAGCCGAAAGCGTTAGAAACGCAAGTTCGCTTCACGACGAGCTTCGCGATAGCCAACTTATTGATCGTGCTACTCAGGCGTGAGATCACGAAGTTGACCTTTGACGAGTCCATCGTCATGTGCCACAAGGAGATCGCAAGTTCGATCCTGCGGAACCGGCGAGCGAGGGGGAGCCGGTCTTGTCGGCCCGGAGATGGTTGACGTCTCGATCTTCAACAATTCATTCTTGAACGACGCAAGAGTTGAGTGCATAGAGAGCGCGCCGTCAAGTTCTTGCCCAAGGAACCCTTGAGACGCCTGACGTTTCGCAACAGCAGACCCTGTTCGCAGTAGGATCTGGATAATGGACGGTCCGGCTTTCGCCACGAGGCAGTGGAGGGCCTTCAAATCGATGAAAGTCAGGTAAGGGAACTGCTTCGGTCCGAGGGTCTCCCTCACTGTGGGCGTTGGAAGTACGACGAAGTGCTTCTAGGTGAAACGGGCCCGCCCCTCAGGATGCAGCCCTGTGAGGAAGTGTCCTGGGAAAGGGGCAAAAGGAACTCTGTTTTAAAATTGGCTCCAAGCTCCGTTTGGATCCAGAAATATGCAGTTCCGTTTTCTGATAGGCTGAATATGGTTCTATACTGTCAGCCAATCAATGGCGGACACGTAGGGCCAGTCACAAATGGTGACCGACGCAAACCTATGATAATCAATCATACCTACTCTTGCTACATTCGACTAAAGAATGCTAAGCAATCTGAAGTACCTATGTAAAGTATTGGGACTAAATCCCGTTACATCCCCCTTCACACCAACGCCTTCGGGACGCCCTCGGCTAACCACTGAGAGGCTTGTTCGACTGCAGTCTGGCGGTAAAAGTGTGTGTTCAAGTGTGGTGTATGTGTGTATTTATATTCTCAATGTTGTAACAACGCTTGTGCACGTGCACGTTTATTATGGTTGAGACAGTGAGTATGTGCGAGTTGCGTCAACCTCATAAAGCATGGCAATGATCTCATTATCCCCGAATGTGTGTGTACGATTTTGACTCATTCGAGTGAAAAAAATTAAATAAGAATTTGTTTGCTGTTTGAGTATAGTGTCAACATCAAGTGCTAGTACTGGAGAGCTACTATTTGCAAACGAGTGACGTATCTGGGAGTGCGTGCCTGACAAAGGACAAGAGTGAGAGCGAGCACCAGAGCAGAAGGGAGAAACGAGTGCCAGCACAGAAGCGTGAGGAACTGCACAAGGCACAAGCGGGTGTAAGATCGAGGTGGAGAGCGAGTACACATTCCCAAGCATGGTTTGTGCGCGAAATAGCTAGGGTTAGTTCCATGTGCACGCGCGAGTGTGGAGTGTGCGAGTGAGTGGCGATTCCGCTATCGGGGGACGCGCGAAAAGGAGTGATGCGTGCGCGGACAAAATGCAATGCGTGAGTGCTGTGTAGGCGAACGAGACGTGACTGCATGTGAAATCGCATGGTTGTGTGCTCAAGGGGCGGGTGTACGAGAGCGCGAGAGCATAATCGTGCGCAAACGCGAGTATGAAAGTGACTCTGAATGCAAGTGAACAAACGAGAACGAGTGCGTGCGCAATTGTCTTTCGTGTGTGCAAGCGTGTGATTGGTTTGTATTATGTGCGCTTATTTACAGGCGTAAATTACGACATGCAAGCGCGACGCGAGGAGCGGCGCTTCAGCTCATACTTTGCCAGCTGACATGCGCGGAGCCAGGATGTCGAGCGATGTTTGTAGTGACGGGTTTACGTTCTGTTCGGCGGCGCACAAATTCGGTACGCTTTGATGTGCTAGTTTTGTGCTCCTGTGCGGCGGATCTTGTGCAACTCGCTGAGTATTGTGCAGAAGCTGGCAGCTTTGATGCCCTTTGCGCGCATAATCGAGATTAGTGACCCCTTTGCAGCCGTACCAGTCGGCAGCACGTTGTCTTTGTACGTGGCGCTTGCAGTTGAAACTGCGTATCCGTCCGGGAGGATATGCCGCACATTCGCGACGACGAGTCGCGTGTCGGACCGTCGCTGCTTCCCGCCGCTTTCTAAGAGTAGATGGATGCGAGTAAACCACTCGTATCCGATCTACGAGGGGTTTGTAGCAGCAGCAGTTTTTTTCGTTTCATCGCGGGCGACTCGAACATGGGGTCGTTTTCATCTCGCGCCAGTGCGTGGGCAGTGCGCTACTATTATGCCGGGATCGATATCAGAGTTGGCTCCAACATGCGCAACTGCTCTGAGAACTGGTGGTTCATTGAAATGAGCTGGGCAAAGAAACCTCAGTAGACTGGTCAGTTGTGCAGCCTCCCTGCTCAGGATTATCTATCGTCATCTCGCGGGTGCACTTATATGTCTGACGAGCGCGCGCTGGCACGCGCAACGTGCGTCACTGCTGATAACCTCGCCAGTAACCCATGCGTCGTGTACCCAGTGGCGATAGAGCTCTCCTTCATCCTGCGTACAAGCGGTGCGTTGTCGCTAATCTCCTTCAAGCGATGATAATGCGTCACAAGCAATGCGTCAGTAGTACGAGCTCTATTTTGTCGGTGTTGACCCGCTCCTTCTCGTGCCCACTGCAGATCGAGAACAGACGTAACCAGTGCTGCCCAAAACCGCCCTGAACTCGCGAGTTGAGCTTCGCGATGTCCCCCTACACCGGAGGCTAGTCCTAGCTCCACCCAATTAGCATGGCCGCGACCTTCCAGTAACCTCGGGGGTGTTAAGTATGTACGCGAATAACTTGTTCGTCGCCGGTATGCTCTGCCCCTTTCCGTCCGGTAGGAAATCCACTGCACTGTGGGCTGTCCTCTTCGCTCGGGTGCTGCGCGCCGCCGCGCCAGAACGAGCGCGATGTGAGGCGGCTCGTCCCTTAGAATGGCGGAATAACGCGCTTGAGAACCCAGTTAATATAACCGCGCGCTCATATGTCCGCCTTGATCCTCTTCTTCGCGTCAACAGGGTCAGTGCTACGCCTGCCCAAACTTGACCCAATTGACGCGGCTGGCGACACACCTGGCAACTCTTTCATGTCAGACTCGAGGAGCTCGAACAACGGTGGCGCGTCGTAAGAGGCAATCGCTGATGGCATCGCCAGCACATGCACCTAGGTCTGCAGGGCTGTCGAATGTGCGCCTTGCACTAGAAAAGCCGCCGCCATCGCCAAGACGGGGCAGACAACAGAGCCGGTCTTGTCCAGAACGAGCGCGAAACCTTGCTCCTGAGCATTTAGATCGCACAGCAAGCGGACAAAGAGTGACCCGTCTCCGGACATGACAACGTGCCTCTTTTGAACGTGGGATAAGTCAGAGGCCTGCTCAAATCACTGTCAAATCCGACACACTAATGTCGTGTCCTGAAAGCCCATTTCACAGCGAGCACTCGCCTACATGTATTCCAACAACGCCTGTATATCGTTTTTCATACACGGAGGAGCGAAGTGGAGAAATCCTCTGTTTAATCTCTCTTTGCACGCACGCTGAAGTAAACTCGCTTTTTCAGCCGCAGCACTCTTAGCACACTCACGTTGAATGTGATGCATATCAATCAGCCACACTTTCACACTCATAAAGTAAGACACCGCTGAGTGCATCCCGAGTTGCTTGCCGTCACTGCCAGCCGTGCACACTAAAAATCAACCCGAACGTGTCCAGCACGGACTCAAGGCGCACACCTGTCGGGTCCGCCTTGATGCAAGCGCGTCCGTAGTCCTCGTTTACATCTTGCTCAGGTAAGAAACGGGCGAACGTGGACAACGTGGAGGCGCGCGCTTTGAGAGTGCTGGCTGGCACAAGTGGGTCCATGGAGGAAATTGACGAGTGGCAAGCAGTTGGCCTTTGCTTCAACGTTGATACATCATGCACGTGAACCACACGACGTACACAATTTTTTTAAACAGAGTCACGTCCTTGTTGATTTAACAGCGATGATGCCTCTCAAGATCTTTGTTGTACTGCGTCTCGGTAGCACATACAAAAATTTCGTGACTTGCTCAACCAATATTTCTAATGTTTGGAATTGTCGAAACAGGAAACAATAAGTATTTTAATCTGTCATTTGCTACAATAGCATCTGAAACTATTGGAATTAGTTGAACATAGTCGATGTCTACAGAATAATATGCGAACGGTTCCGACCTCTGAATAAATCTGAAAAATCAGTTTTAAACTAGAATTTCGTATAGGATCCGGAATACAGTATACTTAACAGATTCCCACCACTCTCTCGTCTATGTACGTTGATTAGTATACAAGATACGTCTGGATAAACTACAGTGAAGAAACCGAGAGAGCGTAGCCAAAGCTGACCTGCTAGACAGCCAAGCGAAGCGAAGCGAGCAGTGTTAGCAGTATCAGCGGAGGCGGACCCTGCGACCGAGGTTGATTAAACGGAGTACACAATACTGTCCAGTACATGATTTTTCTTTTACCAGAGCGTCCAGTACTTCAAGTAAGGGAAGGCGGTCACCCCGACCGGCTCGGGAGCGACTGGTCCTGGGACAACGCGAGGGCGATATTTCCACTCCTCACAGTACGTTTCAACGCTTCGTGGACAGCTGGAACAGTCTCAAACTTCTACCTGACAGCACACATCGCGTGCCTGGAGAAGACGAAGGCGGCGTCGCTAGCTCTCGACTACCGCCCCATCGCACTTCTGAACACCGATTACAAGATCTATACACGGGTGCTGGCGAATCGGTTACACTCCCGCGTCGCATCTCTCATCGCAACCTCGCAGAGCAGTTTCGTGCTGGGCCAAAGAATTCACGCCACTATCGACACTCATTACGCAGCGATGCTACGAGCGCGAGCGGCGAGCGGTGGGGAGACGCAGTATGCTTTACTTCTTGACTTCGCGAAGGCTTATGACTCACTCTCATGTGATACCTTGACCTGTGCGTCCGCACGCGCATGCCTTTCGAAACAGTTCATAGCGGCAGTTCAAACCATGCATGCGGGCACGAAGTGCTGCTTCCTGGTCAACGTTTACATGTCCTGGAGAGTGGAAGGGACGCGCGGGATACGACAAGGAAGCCTGTTGGTGCCTATGCAGCTCAGCATCGCGCTTGACACCCTCTACAGCAGGCTGACAGAAAACCCTACAGTAAGACGGGTACGCATCGCGGCGGCCGCCCTAGAGGTCGAGCTTCGAGCGGCAACGCTGACGCCACAGGCCTCTGCGTCGCCGACCAGGAGAGCGCAGGGGCGGTGGTGGCGGGACTTCGACTGTTCAGCGCGGCCTTAAGACTCAAGGTGGAGATAAGTAAGTCCGTGGCAAAAACCCTCGCTCTAAGCTACAAGACGCTATCTTCTGGCAGCGGTGGTGCCCAAGTCTGATTCCAGGCGCACGGGTAGCGCACATGGGTCGGTGGACGCAACACGCATCGACAGAGTGCTGGACAAAGCGCTTACATCGGCAACCTGGAGCGGCGAAGTCTACGTCATCATGGAGAACTTCGATGGTGGCACAGAGCACGCTGGCGTGCTGCATTCCAGACAGGCCACGCACGGAGCAATTAGTAGTAAGGGGTTTCCGCTCTGTGATCTACGGGATCGACATTGGCTCCGCAAAGGTGACGGTTCAGAAGACGTTGTCCCCACCGCGCTTGTAAGCAAAGATGTTTATGTGCGTAGGGTTATCGCGACATGGAATTGGAACTAGCGCAGCGTGATCGCGCTTAGCCACGCGAGCGTGGCCACATTGCGGCAACTTGACGGCGCGCCTTCCCGAAGCTCTGCCACTAGTTAGTATGCTCCTATCCAGAGCTGTTCGAGCGGCCGTGCTCGTCAACAAGCCTGCGCCCGTACAAGATTGAGGCAGAGCGCCACCATGGTCGAAACCTCGCGGATATCGACGAGCTCACCTCCCGTTACACCACGATGTTGGTCGCGACACGCCCGTAAGAACCGTGCAAATGCAGACACGGCCGACACTGACGACTTCGCTTGCGGACGTGTCAAACTCCATGCACACCCGCGACTCGCACGTTTAGTGCGGGTATGTGGGGATGGGGGGGGGAGTCGCGAGGACGAACGGCTCTGAGCTCACGCATACTGGTGTCTGCATGCCGAAAGAATCGGTAGGAAAAGCGGGCTGTAGCCCGACACCGCAAGCGCGATCGATCGCTGTTGGCCCCAAAACATCCAGACACGCAGGCGGTCAAGGCGGTCAAGGTGGGGCTAAAGAAACTACCCTGGAAGACCATTGGCAGTCTTCCGGGTATCGTGCCAGCTGATCGGCGGCCGCTACATCGGATCAAGGCTGGAGCACTTCCGCAATGGAATTGGCGCGACTCAACACGCTACTGCCCGCACCAAAGTTGTGTGCAGGCTGTAAACGCCACCATTCTCCATCCGTTCTAGGTGTGTTGGCACGAAAGAGTATCGTGACAAGAACTCCTCAAGAGTTGGGCGGTGCTCGGTGTTTTGCTTCAAGGCCACCGAAAATCTGCGATTTTCAAGCTTCACATAGCAAGTCAGCGGGTGCAGCTACGGCTACAGGTAGAATGCCAGGCGGACGACGCCTCAGGATCTGCGGCAAGTCATCTTGCGGTGCCACACCAGTTTGCCAACCTGGCGTGGTAGTCCATGTTGACGACACCACAGTCGTATGCGTGGAAGGCTAAGGCCAGATTTGCTGCGGACGACCAGTGGTAGGACACGACGGCAGGACCTCCGACTGCGGCAACTGCCCGTCGCATACTGTGCTCACGGCTCGGCCTGCTAATGCGCATGCTTGGAGACCACATCCCGTCAACAGACGGCGCGTGGGTGACACGTTGCGGCGGCTCGTCTCAGCGCTCATGGGCGCGAAGGCGCGGACGGCTCGCACCCCCAGCCCGCTCTACCAGCCTCACTTTACAGCAACAGCGGACATCACGTGCTCTTCTGTGACGGAATCACAGGCCAAAATCCCAGTAGATGAGCGGCAGGTTCAGTCCTGGCGCGGCTCGACGCGGAGCTGGAATTGCTAATGGTGTTGTTTGTTAAAGCATAGCGATTGGAGACCCACGCACGATGTATCGAGCGGTCGAGTACTAGGGCCTTGTCAACGGTCTGTGGAAAGTAGCAGATGAAGGCTGCTCACTCCTCTACACTTTTGGATGCAGCTACCAAGTCCTCATCCAAATAAGCGACCGCGCAAAAACGAGCAACCCAGCCCTTTGCCGGCTGCTCATGAAATGCAGAGATGGTGCAAGGGCGACGCACGTGCTCAGTTAGACGGCGCACGTACGTGCACTCAACATGACGGCTGCTGGGGCCGCCGCCATGGCGATGAACTCGTTGGGACCCACTCAGCGCACTCCCCAACACCCGAGACCGGAGAATTTCGAAGCAAGTCAACACCTCCGCATCGATATAGAACACTGGCTACATGAGCAACAGGAACCCCAGTCATGATCGCGAATTGACGCGATGCAAGGACACGCGGAACTTTGCGGATCTTCCCCGCAGCGTGAACAGTGGCGATTAACAGGAGGACGACGTACACCACCGGATGATGCACCACGATGGCGGGATTCGGCGGCATGCTTATTGCTGTTCTTTTAAGTATCGCAATACACCTCATCGTTGTCCTTATATCCAGGTGATGTACTGTATAAAGCGACTAAAACTAGTCCGATTATATCCGGAATGTTCGGAACTTGGTGGGAAAGACTAAATTGGCCACTGCGAGCTGTTTTCCTCGTCACCATCGCATTTCATTCCAAATCCGAATCTTCTCGCTTGCGAGTGGCTAACATCCCCAAACTTGTTGTCTTCGACCTGGACTCACGCTCTGGCGTCATGAAGTGTACGAGCTCGACCGTGCGTTGTTTCGCAAGGACACATCGACAGGTCCGTGACGGACCGCGTGGGCGAGCAAGTCCGCTTCTTCCCGACCGTGGATGTGGTGCTGATTGCGCTAGAGCTGGACGAGCAGCTCCGTGCTGCGACTAAGGTAGCAGTGGCATCTCGCACGACCGAGGCTCGGTTGTGCGAAATGCCACGACCGGGTCGCGCTGGGCTAACACGATTATACTTCTGCTTCACGTGGAACTGGCGGCTGTGAATGTCTTGAACTACAGCAATGCGCCTGAGCAGAGTCCGCCAGGACCGCGAAACTTTGGTGGTCTTCGATGCGGGCGTCGGCGACTTGCCGCTCGAAGTGGAAAAGACAAACTAATCATTCACGCTATGCATGTTATCGAGACGGCTCATAGAGCTGGCGCGTCTTCGAGCGCTGGCTGAGGTGCACGTCCTGAGCGCTCGTTTCCCGGATTGCTTCCCGCGAGCCAGTCTTCAGGCGGGAAAAGGTTTAATAACTGCGGGGTAGAGCAGACCAAAGTCACTACGAAGGTTTGTGGACTACGACGCGTCTACCTGCGCAAAAAGCATGTGCTTTTTGCGCAGTCGAAGGAAGTGAGTGTCGTCGAGCACGTCAACTTGCAATTCTTCGACAACGAGTACGACAGCATCCGCGACATCAGCGCGCTTGCGGTCGTGTGTGCGTACTATCAGCATGGCTCAGCGACGGTGCGTGGTAGCACGGCGTGGTGGTATTCCTGCAGGCGAAGTAGCAATAGAGCTAGTGACGAATGCATGTGGGTTTTAGTTCAGTATGACTTGGCGAAAGCGAGCATGGTGAGCAACTCACCATGCTCGCTTTTGTGATTATTCGTTAAGGAAGTCCGTCATATTTCTGTCAGCTGAAAACGTTCGGAATGGGTGGCGATGATTCGAGCACGAGTCTCAGAGATGACGAAGTACATGTATCCAAGAAAGCAGAAGTGAATACCAATACAGCATCTGTGACTGGGGGCTTCTGCACTCTCAACCCGAGCTATCGCGTCGCTTCACCTTTTTAAGATCAATACCAGAACTTAGGACTCGGGCATTCTTCCAAATTTCAACGACACCAGTTCTAGTCAGAAGTCAAATATGTTGGCTTGCACTGTTTTTTAAGCACTCTATAGTATTTTTTAACACCCAGTCTCTGAGTCAAGGAGGCGAAGCCCCATACAAATTTTTAAGTATGAGAAAAATTGAATATGCAGGCGCTGGCTGGGGAATCGGAGCTGGTGCTGGAGCTGGTACTGGCGTTGGTACTGGCGTTGGTAC
>SMMQ01002168.1:2894-20014 GCA_008271595.1 [Pythium] brassicae (nom. inval.) | reverse complement strand
ACCCTTAAAAACGGAACAGGTGTCCCGAGGACTGACATTGCTGGTATAGTGAAAGCAAGAGAGGGGTCGAACGGTGCTAGAATAGTTATATAGGATGTAACACTATTCCTGGATTTTTTTAAAAATATTCCAGGAATAGTGTTACGATCCGGACGACGACACTTTGGTATCAACTGTCAGTTGTCAGTTATTATCCTGGCTCGGACGGACAATCCCATCGTATATTGAGCTGTGTGTTTATAAAAGTATATCCGACAGGTATAGACAGTTATATATAAGCGGTAAATTTACCCGAAGATTCCGAATACGGCGTCCGTTTGAACTGAATCGTTGTTGTTGTTAAGCTTTAGTTCCGCAAAAAACGCGTTAATTATTCATTTTGACTTGGAATATGGCTATTTAAAAACGACGTTGATTCGCTCATTTTATAAAACAGATGGTTTTCTGCAGGCAAATTTTCCAAAAAAGGAGTTGCATTTGCGCAATTTATTCCATACAGAGTCGTCAAATTCACAATACGAGCTCGAAAACGTCACTCGACAGGAAAAAATACCTTCGCACAAGAGTGGACTTGGGGTCATAGTATGTGTTCAAGTGGGTCTATAACACCGGCATGGTGCTCATTGCGAAGCCCATATTCTCGTGGATGTGACTGCGCACGTCTCCTGCTTGACACCTGGGCTGTTCGGCCGTCATTTTGAGATGAATGCAGACACTTGACCGGCGATATATATTTCACCCACTGTGAGCATGCTGCACGAAGGCAATTGAAAAACGTGGAAGACCTCGCACAACAACACCAAGTGGTAGGGAGGAAGCTCTGCGTGTCGTTGATAAGACGTGTGCGGTCGAGCATTTTTGTCAACCGAAATGGACATCATTGAAAATGAAATGACCTGACGGGTCATGACCTGACCGGATCAGTCTTCTGGGGAAGAGAGGTCATCCGATGGAGGATCGTACACTCGCTCAAAGGGGGAGTGTACGAAATCCATCGAAACCCGACGTTTGTATGAAAAATTGTATGGTTTGAACCCGTTCAGGAATGATGATAAACATTGTAAACGCTCATCCGGCCACCTTCAAGAGTATGGCCGATGGCGGCACTCGTAACGCGGTCAATATCACGAGCTAAGCGCAGCGAGTAGGTGCATTGTTATCACGAGACATAGGGCTTTTTAATGGTACAAGATTCGTATCAATTGGCCAAGTTCCGGATTTTCCCAAAACGGCCATTTCACATCTAGGTCTTCCGTTCGACTCTTCAAAACTCGACACCCACCAATAATCAATGCCCCTTTTAAATTAATCGATTTGTTTGTCCTTTACCCCACCAACCACGAGCTTCCGACCACCGGCCATTTCAGAAGAGAGCACACCACCGCTTTACGGCCCCTCTCGTCACGCCAGTGCTCACCGATGGGCTCGGTTCAAAAAGCATTCGTCTGTAAGCGTGTCGCCGCTGCTGACAGACCACGGAGAGCCTGTTGCCCTTTTCAACAGAGAGCCTGCTGCCCCTGCCAGGTAGAGCCTGCCCCTCTGCCGACCAAGCGCCTGCGATCGGTGTCGGTCGAGCACGAACAGCGCGCCGTCGCTGCCGACCAAGCGCCTGCGATCGGTGTCGGTCGAGCACGAAGAGCGCGCCGTCGCTGCCGACCAAGCGCCTGCGATCGGTGTCAGTCGAGGTAGAGCCTGCCGCCGCCGACCAAGAGCATCTGCCCAAAACGACGGCATCGGCTTCGAAATAGAACAGCCGTCCAAACGACCGGCAGTCGCCCAAAATTACCAGCATCCGACCAAGCCGCCTACCGCAACCCAATCGAACAGCAGCAGGCACAAAGGACCCCCGAGCCGCCCAAAGAGCTCGGTGTTGGACGTGCTCGGGCAAAGGGGAATTGGAAAGATTTTGCACGTCTAACCGGCGCGCAAAAACACGAAGTGGTTCAACATCACGAGTCCAATCCAGATCTCTCGCATCGGTTGTTGGGTGAGTGGGCTGCAAGGACATTCAAGCTGAGCGTAGCAGTGCCTCGCACAACCATCATCGGGATCCTGAAGAAGCCTAATATCGACCTCAGCCTCAACCCCTCTCGCAAGTCCGGTCATCGCGTTGAGTGCCCTCGCCTCGACGCTGCGTGCTGTCCTGGGTACAAACATGCGAGCAACTCAAAGTGTCCGTGGTCGCGGATTCGACAACCAAGAGCAAGGCCGACAAGCTTCGCCATGACCTCCTTCGTGGGGAGGGCCTGGAAGTCCAGGCGCGCACAGCTCTGTCGGCGCTGACATTTTCGGATGGTGGCTGGAGAAGTTCAAACGGCGGCACCAGCTGAAGTCGCGGCAACTCGATGGGGAAGCGGTATCCGTGTCTCCTTCGACAGTAGCTGTCGGACGGTAGTTTGTGGTTAGCGCCGCACTGAAGTACAACAAATGCGACGTTTTCAACTTCGACGAGACTGCCTACTTCTATTGCACGCCACCCACACAGTCGATTTTTCAGCGGCAATACGCAGGGTGGAAGAAGAACAAAAAACGCATCACGGTTGCAGTCGCGTACAACAGCCACGGGAGCATCAAGCTACAGCTCTTGTTCTTTGGCACAGCGAAACAGCCACGTTGCTCCGCAAGAATGGCGGGTGAGGAGTTGGGGTTCGACCACTGCAACTCAGCAAAGGGGTGGATCACTAGTGCACTCTTTGGCGCGTGGCTTGAGCGCTTTAACGCGCGGATGCGATCAAAGGAGCACCATGTACTCCTGCTATCGACAATGCTTCTCCTCATCGAATCGAAGTGGAGCTGACAAACGTCAAGATCCACATGCTGCCACCGAACACCACATCCTCCCTCCAGCCTCAAGACGCTGGGATAATCCAGTCGTTTAAGAAAGCGATCAAAAGAGTGCAGGCGCGACACATGGTGGACAGGCTGGACGAGCTACATGGCGCAACCGGTGGCGACTTGGACTCAATGGAAGCCCACATGAACTCACTGTTCGTCAGGGATGTGCGAGTGGCGATGGAATGGGCGCGTGAAGCGTGGGAGTGCGTCACATAGGCTACGATCGCGAACTGCTGGCGCCATACAGGCGTCTTTGATGACGATCTATACGAATTCGTCGAGGGCATGGAACGACTCCAAGTTGATGCTCCTTCGACATAGCACCCCTAAAAATAAATATTTGTGCAGACCTCGGCGTTCAACAAAACCTCTAAAATCGAAACTGACCGCATCTCAGTTGAGGGTGTCGAGTTTTGGAGAATCGGCTGTATAGACATAGGCTGTTAACTCTCAGAACCATTTTGTACACTGCACTGTATCTTCCCTCCCACATGCAGTGCATCGTGGTATTTTTCAAAACCGAGAGCATCATATTTGAAGGGGTTTTGTTTACACATTGGCATAAAAAAATTAAATTTAGAATATACGGTATGTCTCGTATAAATGTGGTGTTTTCTACTGTAACGACAACTAACTGCGATATAAATGACTAATTGCGACTGTGGTCAAATCCCAAATTTGCTGTGTAGGCTTCGCTCGCCTTCTTCTACTGCTTATCTACGTCGACATACTCGGCAAGTGCTTAAAGGTTCGAGTGCCGCAAGACGGGATTATCAGACGAAATTTACATTTTTGTAAAAAACATTGAAAGTTTGTACTATAAGTTTAATTTGCGTGTAAAAAAGCTAAAATACCGTAAAAATACGGTATATGATAATGCAATTAGTAGGGTTCACAATCAGAAATGGAAGGAAAACATATTTGAAAGGTTTTGTTTTTGTGATTACCGGCATTGCTTCAAAATGTGCTCTATCTGTATGCTGTCTGTTGATGGAGACAGTATAGTAAACTGTATGTAGCTTCAAAATGGTATTGTACCGGTATGAGCCGACCGGTACTTTACCTTACTACCGGGATCTGTTTAAATTACTGGTATCCGATGATGCAATCACTGTGGTACAATTCACCAAAGTATACTTTATTCAAGTAAAAATTTTACCACCCGGGTTGGCTCGAAATGAAGAGTGAAGGTTCTTTTGATGCAATCTGTCTGGTATACCTCACTAAAGTATACTGTATTCAAGTAAAAAATTCACCACCCGGGTTGGCTTGGAATGTACCAGTATAGTACCAGTACTTCCATCCCTGTCCAACAGACGCCTCACCTCGACCGCTCGTCGCGAAAGCAGGAGCAGCAGCAGCAAGCAGGCGCCGCCCAGGATGGCGGCGGCCGACGACGACCTCGCGGCGCTCGATGCGCTCGACGCGGCCATCAGCGACCCGCAACGCGACGACGACGACGCGCTCGACGCCTACGAGGAACTGATCGCGCTGGCGGCGCGCGACGCGGCGCCCGCCCCGGCGCTCAGCAAGACCGCGCAGTTGCTCACCAAGCACTTTGCGCGCTTCCCGCACGTGCACGCGAACGTGCTCGACGCGCTCCTGGCGCTCTGCGTGCGCGCGCGCCCCCAGGCCGTCCGCATCCACACGCTGCGCGCGCTCATCCAGCTCGCGCGGACGCTGTCGCCGGACGCGCGCGAGCGCGTGCATGCGGCCGTGGCGGCGCTCGCGGCCACCGAGACGTCCGGTGTCATCACGCGCACGATGAACGAGCTGGGGAAGGTACTGCGCGATCGCTCGAAGGCAGACAAGCCGCCTATGGACAAGGCGAAGGACCCCGAGCAGCGGGGGAAGAAGGACCAGAAGGCGAGGGCCGAGAGCGTCGACGGCTCGGGGACCAATGCGCCTGCAGCGGCGGCGACAGGGGAGCGCGACAAGACGACGAGCCGGGACCCCGATCTTCGAGGTGCGCAGCGGTGGTGACAGGCAGACAGGCAGGCAGACAGGATGGCGGCGTTTTCTGGTGGCGATCGATCTAACAGCGCTGCGCTCTCGTCGCGCCACGCTGCTGCAGCGACGCTGAACGAGAGCCGCGAGGAGCGCCGACAGCGAGACGAAGAGGCCGCAGGTGCGAGGAAGAAGCAGCGCTTGGAGGAACTGCTCGCACGGCCGCCGGACTCGCCCGTGCGGGTCCCGAACGGCCCGGGGGCGTACGCGTGCCCGCCGAGCCCGTACATCCACCTGTCGAACGTGCCGCACGGGGCCCGGCCGGCGGATGTCGCGGCGTTCCTGTCGACCGTCGACGCGGGCATCAAGGCCTACTGCGTGCACATCAAGTTCGCGCCCGGCGCGTCGACCGGCTACGCATTCGCGAGCCTCGCGACGACGCCGCTCGCGGTCGAGGCGATCCGGTTCGCCAAGGCAGAGAAGTTCCGCGGCGCGTTCCTGGTCGCGAACTTTGCGCGCGGCCCGGCGTGCAACACGATCACGTTCGCGTGGCGCAACGACCGCGGCTGGGCGCTCGCGCCCGACGGCTCGCTGCGCACGTTCGACTTTAGCCGGTGCAAGAGCGCGGTCTGGAGCCGCCTGTGCGACACGCTGCGCAGGTTCGGCGAAATGGACGTGCTCGAGCAGGGCAAGGTCCGGTTCCACAACATTGAGCACGCCAAGGAAGTGATCAAAACGAACCACTTTACCGTGCAGAGCTTCGACCTCGCGCCAGTGTACAGCCTCGCGGAGCAGCAAGAGAACGACGCGACGCGGCCGCGCCACGACGCCCAGGCGGTCCGCCAGGGCTTTGCGCTCAAGTCCGGTCGGGTTGGTACGTGTGCTGTCGTTCGCGGCGGGCTCACAGCTCTCGTGGAGACTTCTTCTGCCCCCGACTGACGACCATCGCCTCTCTCTATCTCGCTCGCGGGGACTGACCGCAGTAGGTGATCGGGAGCCGGACGACAGGCGCGGACAGCGGCAGAGCACTGAGCGCAGCGCGACAGGCAGCCGTCGACAAGACGAGAACGAGCGAGAGCACGGCGACCGCACGCGCGCGAAGGAGTCGAGTGCGCGCGGCGACGACAGTCGCGGCAGGAAGCGAACGCCGAGTCCGGAGAGGCGGTACACGAACAGCGATCGCCGTCGTGGCCGCTCCGAGTCTACAGCTCGTTATGCGTCACCAAGTGCGCGGAAGCCGACACAGGAGGCTCTCGGCCGTCGCTCCAAGTCGCGGTCGCCTGCGCCGAGTCCTCGGACGCAACAGCCGCGGGGCCGCTCGAGTTCGTCCTCGGCGGGCCCTGCGCGAGCGCGTGACGTGAACAAGCAGCATCGCGACACTCGCGAGCGCTCGTACTCTCCGTCGAAGTCGCCTGCACGGAAGCAAAGCAGCCGGTCGAGTCGGCCGGAGGAGCCGCGCGCCGTGTCGCCCGCCGTGGCGTCCGTGGGGTTGAGAACGCTCGCGTCGCCCCGTCGTCGCTCGAGATCGCCCCGTTCTCAGCAGACAAAGACGTATCGCGAGCGAGTGGACAGCGCCGCGTCTGCTCCGTGGCCGCGAGAGAGGAACGCGTCGGCGGAGCGCCGACGGCGCTCGAACTCGCCGCGCTCGAGAGAGTGGAAGCCACCGCGCGACTCGCATCGCTCGCTGCCGTCTCCGCCGCCTCCGTCGTCGAATCAGCGCGACATTCGCGGATCGGAGCACGCGCTGCACCGTCGACAGTCGCGGTCCCGATCGGGCGAGCGCGAGCGGTTCGTGGCTCGGGACATGAGCTCGTACGGTCCGAGTCGCCGCGTTGACAGTGGGCGATCTGGGAGCGGGAGAGACCAGGTCCCTCGTGAGGCGGATATCCGCTCGTTTGATCGCCCGCAGGTGCTTGAGAGACGCGACAGCGGATTCCCACTGTCGAACGACATGTCGCGATACGGTCCGACATTCCCAGAGCCGCCGAGAGACCGGCGCAGTTTCTCGCGCGATGAGCAGATGAGCGACCGCCAAACGCCACGACGCGACGTCCGCGACTCACCGCAACGGCAGCCGCCGCCGCACCAGCTGCCTGCTCCATCGATGAGCCGGGACTCTCCTCGGATGGAGCAGCGCGGCCGCAGCCGAAGCGTCCCTCGACTTGGAGACATGCGTGGGCTTTCGAGGTCCCCTCAACGCCGCAGTCGGAGTCCTCTGAGGGGCGAGCGCGGGCGTTCCAGGTCTCCTCAGCAACGAGGACCGCCGAAAGAGAGCGGCCCGCCGCAGCGCGAGTCCGGAGACAACGGTGGTCATGGACGCGAGCCGCCCTTCCGTCTACTGGAGCAGCGGACCAGCTCGTCGTCCCGCCGCAACGACGAGCGCTCGATCGCCGAAGTCGCCCGCGAGGAGCACGAGGAGCGACAGCGACAGCTCCGACGCGCGTCGTTCCCGCCACCGCCGCCGCCTCCTGGTCACCTACCAATGTCGAGGTCTATCGACAGCGGCCGAGACCGTCCGACCGCGCACTTCCATCCCCCTCCTCCTCTTCCTGCTCCACTGTCGCCCGGACGCGAAGCCCGCGCTCGAGGCGGGAGCTTTCATAAGCCCCGCAGCCGGAGCCGGAGTCCGCCTGGGCGACAGGGACCTCTGCCCCCGGCGGTTCCTCCGCACGCGCGCGGGTTTGGTCGAGGTGGCGGCGCACACTCGGCGGTTCCGCCACATGTGCGCGACTTGAACCGTGGCGGCGCACACTCTCCGCTTCCGCCGCATATGCGGGACCTGATCCGTGGTGGACACTCTCCAGTTCCGCCGCACGTGCGCGACTTGGCCCGGGACGCGAGCGTCAATAGATCGCCTCTTCCATTTGAACCGAAGCATGGCGACACCGACAGCAGCAGTCGCGAGCCACCGCGCTTCGAACCGAGACGCAGAAGCAACACCCTCGCCGCCGCCCGCGACTCGCCGCCGTCTGCGTTCCAGTCACGCGAGCGCCGCGAGTCTGACGCTGGACGAAGCGATCGCCGAGGACGCTCGCCGCCTGCGTCGCCGCGCATGGGCGGCAACGATCGTCATCGTCCTGCATCGCCACTGGGGGACCGTCGCCACGACCGCAGCAGATCGCCGCATGGCCAAACCGACAGCCGCCTTCGCGAGCGAGACCGTGACAATGGGCGTTACAACGGTCCTGACAGTGGTCGTGACACTGGCCGCAACGACTACAAGGAGCGCGGAGACCACCAGCACCAGCAGCAGCAGCAGCAGCAGCGCCAGCTGCCGCCCTCGTTTAGCTCGTCGGACGATCAGAACAACCGGAACCGAGCGAACCGGCAAGCGAGCAGCAGCGCGAGCCGCCGCGAGGTGTTTTCGCCGGCGTTCGGGTCCGCGTCGTCGCCAGCAGGCAAGCGCGAAGTGCGCGCGTTCCCGCCGTCGCCGGCTCGCCGGGGCGACGCGACCAACAAGCGGAGCACGCGGGAGCGGAGTCGGAGTCGCAGCCCATTGGGGCGGCGGGCGCCTTGGAGCACTGGCGACGCGGACGCTAACCGGTCGAGCGAGAAGAAGCGGCGTGTCGTTGTCGTCGACGACGACGATGACGATGTGCTCGTGCTGCCCAAGCCGTCGGCTGCCGCGGCGTTTGACGATATGGACGAGATGATGGTCGACTACGAGGAAGACTGATGAGGGGATTCGCGTGACAGGCGGGCAGGCAGAGTGTTGCTGAGCTTCGGTTGTGTCGCTGGGCTTCGGGATGGACGAGCGGGTGGGTCGTCGGCATCGCGGCGCCGGAGAAGAAGGAGAAGAAGGAGGAGAAGGAGGAGAAGGAGGAGAGCCTCCATACTACTGCATGTGCTTTCAGGGAGATAACAACAGACAGAAACAACAGCGAGAGAGGGACATTGGAAGCGACGACGACGCCAGGGACTGCTGCTGCTGCTGCTGCCGCCGCCGCCGCGGGCGTCGATGCCGTCGCAGTCGCAGTCGCAGTAGGAGCCACGCCGACACGAGAACAC
The DNA here is from genome assembly GCA_008271595.1 of [Pythium] brassicae (nom. inval.). Classification (NCBI taxonomy): domain Eukaryota; phylum Oomycota; class Peronosporomycetes; order Pythiales; family Pythiaceae; genus Globisporangium; species [Pythium] brassicae (nom. inval.). The sequence continues at coordinate 11,224 of SMMQ01002168.1, read as the reverse complement.
GGGCGCCATCGGCTGGTCGGTGCGGGTGCAGAGAACATCGACGGACACAAGCTGCACTGGGAACCGCATCTTGTTGCTCCTCCGTATCGCGATCTTCGCGAGTCGTTTGGGCTCGGGCTTCGGCTTCCTGGGTCGGCGCTGCCGGGGCCGCCAGCGTCGCTCTTCCTCCCTCGCTCCTCCGTGCAGCCGCCGCCTGTCGCTCTTCTTATTTTGCGGCGTCATTCACTGTCGGCGAACTGCCCGGCACAAGCGGTTCTTCCTCCTGTCTGTCGCCGCCACAGTCGCCAGTCGCGACTGCCTTACGGGGGTCCTCACTCCGATCGACGGACGCCGCGCTCTTTCGATCGGTGGTGCTCGCTCTTGAGCCGAGCATGAGCGGTAGCGACAACGCCGGACGACACTGTCGCCAGCTCCTCCTCCCCCTCGCGCTGCTGCTTCTCGCGCTCGCTTCTCAGCACTCGCTCGAAGCCGCGCACGCGGGCCTCATCCCGGACTTCGTCTCGGACTTCGTCACGGGCGTTATCGACGCCGAGGTCGTGTGTCCGCCGGACTCGATGCTGTGTCCGCACGGCGGTCGCGCGTTTCGCGACAGGAACCACGACTGCCACTTCACGCCCTGCGAGTTCGTGACGGCGCCCACGACGGCCCCCACGCCGCCGCCAGGCAGTCTGCGCACGCTGAACGCGTCCGCGTGGTTCCGCAATGAGGAGTTCATGGTCCCGCGCGTCGCGTTCCGAGACCTGCAGCGCGGCAAGCGGGTCGCTGAGCGCGTCGCGCGCGTGCTGCGCCACAAGTCGCAGCGAGCGCGCGCGTGGGCAAAGTCCTTCGCGTTCGCTGCGGCTGTGGATCTCGTGGCAGTGCCGGCGCCGCAGCACGGCCCCGGCGACGGCGGCGTTGCTACCAGTAGTACTGAGGAGGAGCTCAAGACGACGACGACCAAGCTCGCGGCGCACAGCGTCATCCTGAACGAAGCGCTGTCGACGGGCGGCGACTTGGCGTTGGCGCAGCAAGGGACTCTCCTAGTGGCGGCGCGCAAGCCGCTGGCGCGGTTTGCGTTCTTCGGCTGGGTCGCGCGGCACCCGACGCTCGAGAGCGTGCTCAAGATGCTGGAGCTCGTCCAAGACGCGCACAGCCTCGCCACGCTCGTGAAAGCGACCCCGTCGAACGCGACCGCATCCGATGCGTACTTCGCAGACCTCAAGGCCAAGGTGATCGTCGCGCTGCCGACACTCGTCGTGGCGACAGCGACAGGCAGCACCACCACTACTTCGCACGGCTCGGAGTCAGTCGGCAGCTCGGAGCCGTGGCTTGCAGGAGAGCCTATCGCAGCTCAAGCGCAAGTGTTCGCGTTCCTCGAGCGTCAACTGAAGTCGCTGGGGATCGTCGAGCACGAGTCGGAGCGCAATCAGAGCTCCGAGCCAGCGTCGGCAAGATACACGGGGACCCGCGCCCAGAACGCGTCCCATGCGACTCCGCTTGCGTCCAAAGCGGAGATGACGACTCAGACCGTGGAGAACGCGACGGCAGACGCCGCACGCCCGCGCAACACGAGCCTCACGTTCGCAGCCGGGTATCGGGGCGTCAGTGCGTCCATCGGCGCGTTCCTCACGCCACTGGCGTCGCTCGTCGGAGTCGATCGACAGAGCAACAGAAGTGACAATGTAGGCGACATTGCAGCAGCAGCCACAGGTACGTTTGCGGAGAATGCGTCGGCGCTGTGGAACTTTACGATGCTGCGCTGCGATGTGTTCGAGGAGCTGTTGCGCAAGCAGCCGGGCATTCCGTTCACTGTGGTGCGGGCGCTTTCGACGCCGCGAATGGTTCGACCGTCGCCACCGTCACAACCACCACGTGAGCAGCAGCAAGAAAGCGGCGGCGATGGCGACAGTGTTGCGACTGCACCGTCGTTTGCACCGTCGTCTGCAACCCCGATTGTGTCGAGCGTCGTCTTCTCTTGCTGGGTCTACCAGCGACTTGAGGACGAACACGCGCTCCCGACTTCCACGATCGCGTCGTCAATAGCAGCTGTGCGCTTCGAGCAGCAGCTACGCTGACGCAACACAGTTGCACGCAGAGTTGGAGCAGAGCATATCACCACGTGATCGAGAATGAAAGCCGCATCGACGGGCGAGACGTTTGAGCTTTGACGGCTATTTTGATGGTTGTGCGCGGATCGAGAGCGCAGGAAGTATGAGTGGGTGGCTTTGTTCTCTGCATGAGTGAGAGACTTTAGTCTTGATCTTCTGGGCACGAGACAGCACCAATGTTGTGCATGAACTCGAGTTGACGCTCTGGCACCAGGCTGTTGATCAGTGTTATGAAGCCATTTTAGAGGATTTTTTATAATGGTGGGTGAATGTTCTGTGGATGCTTGTTGGAATCCTTTGAAGCATATGCAGTTGAAGATTCGAACTAACTGGTCTTTTTGTCAGACGTGATGAGATTTTGACACATACAAATTCCCAATGTAAATATTAATTCCATTTCTCACTGGATATTTACTCGTATGCGATGCGGATAATATCCAGAGCAACATCTTTTGGATGGCATGGCACCCCGCGATGTCGACACTGCTGTCGAGCAGCTCTCTGCTACCGCGACGACGACGTGACCTTGTACGCGTGGAAAGACTCTTGTGATGGTCAGGTTTGTAAGAAGGTATTGTGCTCCGTTGGCTGCCTGTGCGTGTTGCTCAGAACGCGAGAACGCCCCGTGTGCGCCAGTCAAGTTCGCACTTTTCTCACCGTCTGACTGCTGGTGGCTCTCGTGCGCTCATTCTGTCCCGCCCGGCATGAACACCTCTTGGCACCACGACCGAGATAGCAAGCTGTGTACGCTTCGCGACTGCGCAGCGTGTAGACTGTAGCGAATTTGAACGCTCCTGGTGCCAGGCCATCACGCTTCGTCCATTACGAACGAATCACATGAATCACTCCGACATTTTGCCCCTGTGTACCATTCGTCACCATACATCAATCAAGCCTACCGTACCTCTTTATTTACATACGCAAGCAAGAGGGGTCGCCGCATCCTTTCCGCGCACGCGACGCACCAGCTCAGCTCACTCACCGATTTTCTCTCCGCCACCCGCACCCTCCGCCACCCGCAGCCGCCGTCTCCTTCCCACGCGCGCACGCACGCACGCACGCACGCAGCTCTCCGCCATGTCCGCGCCGGTCGACCTCGGCCTCTTTGACTTTTTCCGCTCGCGCTCGAGCTCGCTGCGCGGCCGCAACAGCACAAAAGGCGCCGATTCGGCGCCGCAAGCGCACGCGCAGTTGCCGCCGCCGCCCGCTAGCGCGTCTGCATCCGCCGCGTCCACAGCGAGTGGCGCGCCGGCGATCCGCGCCCCCCCCGCCAGCGCGCCAGCGTCGCTGGACTCGATGGCCACGACGGCGTCCGTCGAGTCGGCCGCGCTCCACGGCACGTTCGACGACGACGACTCGGCGTCCGACTCGGGGTCCGACTCGGAGCGCGAGGCGAAGGCGCCGCCTGTGGCGGCGAGCGAGAGCCTCGGCAGCATCCAGAACTACGAGGTGCTGAAGGAGCTCGGGCGCGGCGCCACGGCGGTCGTGCAGCTCGGCAAGCACAAGCACTCGGAGCAGCTCGTGGCGCTCAAGGTGTTCAAGACGTCGCTGCTCAAGAAGATGCGCGAGGTCAAGCGCGTGGGGCGGCGCATGGTCGTGTCCACGGCGCTCGACAAGGTGCAGGTCGAGATCGCGATCATGAAGAAGCTCCAGCACGCGAACCTGCTCAATCTGCTCGAGGTCTTTGACGACGACTCGGAGACGCTCGTGCTCATGCTCGAGTACGCGCCGTTCGGGCAGGTCATGGAGTGGGACGCGGACATGCGCGTGTACAAGCCGAGCCGGAGCGCGGCGGCGGCCGGGGCTGCGTCAGGTGCGGCCGCGACGACGTTCTCGGAGCCGGAGCTGCGCAGGTGCGCGCGCCAGCTGCTGCTCGGGCTCGAGTACCTGCACGAGAACAACATTTGCCACCGCGACCTCAAGCCCGAGAACATCCTTGTCGCGGCCGACGGCGTGTACAAGATCGCGGACTTTGGGGTCGCGCACCTGTTTGAGGAGGAGAAGGCGGCGGCGGCGGCAGTGGCCACCACCACCACCAACAGCAGCAGCAACAACAACAAGAGCACGAACCAGCCGAGCGAGAGCAACCAGGCGCCGCCCGCGTCGGCCGAGAAGAAGAAGGGCTACGTATCGTCCACGGCCGGCACGTACGCGTTCATGGCGCCGGAGACGCTCAAAGGCGGCGCGTACGACGCGTACTCGGCGGACGTGTGGGCGCTCGGTGTGACGCTGCACGCGCTGGCGCTCGGCCGGATCCCGTTCTACGACCCGGACGTCGTGACGCTCTTTGAGCAGATCGAGAACGAGCCGATCGTGCTGCCGTCAAGCAACGATGACAACCACAACAACAACAACGAGAGCGAGGGCGGCGTGTCGCAAAACATGTGCGCGTTCCTGTACGGCCTGCTGGAGAAGGACCCGGAGAAGCGGTGGAGCCTGAAGCAGTGCAAGGCGCACCCGTGGCTGGTCGAGGACCTGGACGAGGACGCCGCGCGCGCGTTCCGGGACGCCGAGCACGAGCTCGTGACCGTGAGCTCGGAGGAGGTCGCGAGCGCCGTGACCAAGGTGTCGTCGTTCAGCGTGCTGATGCGCGTCAAGCTCGGCGCGAACCGGTGGCTGCGCAAGGCTCAGCGGTCGTCGGACGAGCGCAAGCGCGCGTCGCTGTCGGCGGATGACTTCCCGCGCAGCTCGATCGGCGGATCCATGAGCTCGGTGGACGAGGGGGCCGAGACGAAGGCGGCGCCGGCGCCGGCGCTGCCGCTGCCGGACAACCAGGCGGAGATCTGAAGCCAGCGGAGGCGCTTTTAAGTTTAGTTAATCATGAACTGCGTGTACTACGCGACACTTTGTCGGCACTCACTGGGTTTGTTTGTTTTGTCGGTGGTTTAGGAACTGTCGTCTAGGAACTGGCTGTCGTTTAGGCACTAGCAATCAATCAGGTCTGACTCACCCGCGGCCGCCATTGTAGTGACCCGCACTGCCGCCGCTCTTCTTCTTGCCGCCGCCGCCGCCGGCGATCCCGCTCGGTCCGTTCCCGCCGCCGCCGGCCACGAGGTACGAGCCGCTTGTCTGCACTGCGTGCTCCTTGAGCTTGTGCTTGACCATGACGAGCAGCGTGCCGCTGACGCCCACGAGCGCGAGCGTGAGGATGAAGAGCATATAGCTGACGGCCACCGAGCCGTAGAGCTGCCCACTCTGCCCGCTCATGAAGAAGCCCATGAGCACCGGGAGGAAGATCTCTCCCATGCCGCAGCCAAACACGATGAGCGACGACACGCGCCGGATGAGCAGCTCGTTGATCACGCGCGTGAGGCAGTGGATGCTGAGCGTGAAGAGCGGCGCGAGCGCGAAGCCGAGCAGCACGAGGCAGACCGTGAACGTCGCGAAGCCCGACGACGACACCTGCGCGCCGAAGAGCAGCCCGAACGAGCTGAGCGCGCACGCGAGCGAGAGGTGGAAGATCGAGAAGAGGTTGAGCGCGTGGAACATGTAGGACGAGAAGAAGCCGTACGAGAGCCAGAGCGCGGCCCAGAAGAGCAGCATGAGCACGCAGCCCCAGACGTAGATCTGCTCGGGCGTCAGCGGCGCCGCGGTCGCCGACACCTTGAGCACGTGGCCGACGTAGTCGAACAAGAACGCGCCGAGGCTGAGCTGGATGCCGAAGAGCACGGTCGCGAAGAGCGTGACCATGAGGATGATCAGGTTGTTCTGCGGGTCGTACGTGTCCGGGTTGTAGTTCGCCGAGCCGGCGTAGTGCTTCACGTGCAGGAACACGCCGCCCACGATCGGGCTCGGCACGGTCGGCACGCGGCGCGTCGGGTCCTCGAAGCCCAGCAGCGTCTGGTGCTCGTCGCGGCCATGGAGCGGGCGCGGGCTCGCGACGACCATGAGGATGACGGTCGGGACCGTCGTGGCGACCGCAAGGCCGTAGAACGCGTAGCTAAGCGAGAGCGAGAGCGCATGCAGCACGAGCGCGAGCGCCGGGCCGAGCATCGCGCCAAAGCCGAACGCAAAGTTGAGCGACGTCACGAGGCTGCGGCCGCGCTCGACCTTCTCGCCCGCGATCCAGAGCACGCAGCGGTTGAGCCTGCGGACACGCACACAGCACCAGCAACACACACGCACACACTCATGAGCGCTAGAGCTCTGATACCACCCACACGTCCCCATCCATATACACAGACACAGACACAGACACAGACACACACAACAAACGCACGAGATGTTGAGCAGCGCGGACCAGACGCCCTTGGCGATAAAGTAGACGCCGACGCCGAGGCTGCCGGAGGCCGCGGCCACGGGCGGCAGGCACGCGTACCAGGCGCCGCTCGCGAGCAGCAGCCCGACCATGAGGTACTTGAGCACGCTCATCTCGATCGCGACGTTCAGCACGAGCTCGCTGACGAACGACACGACCAGCGCGGCGCCACCGTGCGCCGCGAAGATCGGGCCGAAGGACGAGACGGGGCTGTCGAGTCCCGCGCCCTCGCGCGCGAGCTGCGAGAAGTGCTGCAGCGCCGGGCCGAGCAGCCCGAGGAACGCGCCTTGCAGCACGTAGATCCAACGGTACGCGAGCAGCTGGAGCTCGAAGCTCTGCTCGTCGCTGTCGCCGTCCGGATAGTCGTCCATGGACGGGATGCTGCTGAGCGATGAGTCCAGGTGCAGCGTCGCGAGCGACTCGCGGCCGCCGACGCCGCTCTGCTGGTAGCTCAAACTGAGACTCTCGCGGCTGCCGCCGCCATCGTCGCTGTCGCCGCCGAAGAGCGGCTCCGGCCGGTGTCCCCAGTGGCTCGCGGCAGTCTGCTGGCTGCTGCTGAGAAAGCTGTCGCTCGAGCTGAAGCCCCCGCTGAGGTGCGAGGTGCGCCGCGACGACTGCGCCGCGCGGTACGAGCGGCTGCTGGGCATTTCGAGCTGCAGTGCTCAAAACCTGCTTGCAACGAGAAGAGCAGAATGGGAGAAACTCAGGTGTGTACTGTAGTAGGACCCTTTTATCACTATAGCGTTATAGCTGGAGGGAGAGAGAGAGAGAGTTCTCTCCGATCTACTATACTGTAGTGGCATCTCGCTATCCAGACTTATCGTTCTCCATTGTGATCCCAGGACAGGATGGTCCAGAGCACGAGTGACACACGAAGAACATGGGCTTGAGGGTGCCGCTACACAGGAATTTAGGTACTTGCTAATGCCACCGTGATTTCGCAATGGCGGAAGCATTCGGCCGCCGTGGCACACGGTAGCTTGTACACTGTCGAGCGTGCCGAGTAGTAGGAGTAGTCATAGGACTCTTGTGCACACGACGCGTGCCGTTCGGGTCATCTTTGCAAAGTACTACGCAGTCATCTGTGCACGCTTGCTAACTTGACTCGTGGGGTCGGCACGTGTTTGCTCGTTTGCACAAGAGTTCTTTCGCTGGTTAGTTGTGTTCGGTGCTGACTTGGTAGTCGGTAGGCAGGTAAACAAACTGGTCCTGTTCGAGCTCGAGCTCGGGTCGGAGGAGATTCACACCACCCACGCGCTGTACTGCGCGTTTGCTCAAGCAATCTTAACTCGACACCCACACTGACTGCAGGTACTGTCCTCCTTGCTTGAAGGTGCTGGTTGGTACGGAACACTGACAGTCCGAATCGTGATTTTTTTCAAAATCAAAATGACGCACTACCGATTTTCAGTGGTACAAATACAAATACTGTACGGAGTGTATCAAATGACTCAGTACAACGAACAACACAAACAACCATCAGATGGCTGGTGAGTGGAAGAGGGGGCGCGTCGCGTCCCGTCATACTTTCTCCTCACTCCACAACTCGCCTCGGAGACGAGAATTCCCTGTCCGTACAGCACACAAGCCACAACATCGACAACGAGGACAGCCACACCACCACTCAGCATGCCCACTAGCACATACGACCACCGCCGACTCGTGATCCCGCTCACCGCGGTCTCCGCCGTGTGCCACGCGCGACTGGGACTCGACTCGCTCGCTTCCGATATCAGCGCTTTCATCGCGTCCGACTCGCACCGTGATTGGACCATCGAACTGGCGTGTGAGCGCGGTCACGAGCAGCTTCTGCGGCGTCTCGTGGCACTCGAACCCGCCGACACGGACCCGTTCCTCCGCTCGCACGTGTTCAGCAAGGCGCTCGTTCATGCCGTGCGCCACGACAACCTGGCACTGCTCGAGAGTCTCCGCGAATACTGTCCGAACGGGTTCGCGTCGTGGGGAATGGAAGAAGCCGCGGCGTC
>SMMQ01003112.1:46789-60087 GCA_008271595.1 [Pythium] brassicae (nom. inval.) | reverse complement strand
GGGGGGGGGGGGGGGGGGGGGGGGGGGGGGGGGGGGGGGGGGATGGAGACTGGGCGGTGGCTCACACTCTCGTGGTGTCTGTGAACCCCCGCAGCAAAGTCGGTGGCGCACACGCAGAGCAAGTTCTACGCGCTGCGTGAGCTGTACGAGCAGGAGAAGAAGGCTGGCAGGGTGATAGGTGCGCCCGCGCAGTGTGGCTCCACAGTAGGAAGGAAAGGGGCTCACAGGGCTGCGTGTACTGCGCTCTTTGTACGCAGCGCGGAGCGAGGTCGAGGAGACGCGCTTCCGCGTGCTAGAGGGGCTCTTCCGCGACGTGTCCCCGCAGCCGCGCAAGAAGGTCCCGGCGGCCTTTGCGAAGCGGCCGCAACTGTGGTCACCCGACGAGCTCGACACGATGATCCAGCTTCTCGTGCAGATCACGCTCGACGTGCAGCAGACGGGCACTTCCGACGCGATCGAGAAGATGGCGCCGGCGCTCGGTGCGCTCGCGTGCTTTTTGAGGCGGCGATGATGGCTCTGTGCGTGTGCTGTGTGCAGTGGGCTGGCCCCTCAAAGTGCCATTCATCTTTCTCTCTCTCTCTCTCTCTTGTGTGCAGGTCGCTCGGAGCAGTCGTACATGAACAAACTCATCGACATGCACAAGAATTACAAGAACAAGTCGAGTTACCCGCGCGCCGCCCGTACGCCCCCCCCCGCTGGTTCTTCGCTCTGTGAGGCGCTTGCAGTTGCCGCTCACGCGTGCGGTGGTGTGGTGTGTCGCCGGCCGCTGCGAGTAGATCTGCCGGACACGATCTTTGACGCCTCGTCCGTGGCGCACAAGATCTTCAACGCCGGTGAGTGGGTTGTTGTGGCTCGGCACTCTCGTGCCGCGACGGAGCGCGCTCGCTGGTCGCTGACTCGTTGAACGCGCGTGTCTCCAGACTGGACAGACCCGACGGACTCGTACGCGGTCGGCTTCAGCGCGCTCAAGGCACACTGTGCGTGGACTCTGCGTGGCGTCGCGTTCGCTTGGATCCGCCGGTAGAGGCAAACGGCTCGTGTGTTGTTGTAATGTGTCGAGTTAATGCTGTGACAGCTCTGCGGGTGCGCGAGAAGAAGCGCCGCGCCGCGGGGTCGGCTCCGTACTCGACCGTCACGCGCAAGCAGCGGCACACGCCGAGCCACAGCACCGCAGCGCCGCGGAAGAACCCGCCGCCGGCGCCACCACGTGTGGTGCCCAAGCGATCGGCGACAACAACAGCAGTCTCCCGGGCGAGTGGGAGCGCGCTGCCCCAGCAGCGCTGCACCGCGTTCATCCGTGACATGGCGCAGACGAACAAGTGGAGCGACCAGAGGACGCACGACGTGTGCGCGGCGATGCACCAGTGCTTGCACTTATACCGGAGCAACCAGCTGAAGGCGTTCGTCAATGCGGTCGTGGAGGCGACGTCGGGTGCGACCAACGGCGTATTTCTCGCTCAGAAGGAGTCACGTCGCGAAGTGCTGACGAGCGAGCGGTTGTTGGTGTGGGTCTCTGTGTGTCTGTGTGCCTGTGCAGGCCTGACGACAAGCGAGATTTGCTTCCAGGGCATCGCGGTCCTGAAGGCCTTCCAGAAGAGTACGTACTGCTGCTGCTGACACAATGGCACAGTGGCGCTTGCTTGGCGGGAGTGGCGTGCATCCTAACACCTGACGCACGTGTGTGTGCCGACTCGTGTGGCAGAGTACGGAAGCCTCGACTCGTTCGGGGAGCACGCGCTTGGGATTGTGAAGAGCGCGCCGGGTGCCAGTCGGGGCAGCGACACCGCGCCAGAGTCCTACTCGCGCGGCGCGCCTTTGAGTTTTCGCAATAGCGAAGTGGTGGAGGAAGAAGGGGACGTGGTGGAAGCGGAGGTCGCGGACGGGAACGAGGACGACGGCGCGGAAGACCCGGTGGTGTCACCTTCGGACCTCGCGAGCTCGCCGCTGTTGATAATGTCCGACTTTGAGAACGAGCACGACGAGAGCTCCGGCGACGACGAGAACCCGATCGGTGCGAGCGCCTGCGTCGACCTCGATTGTGCAACCCGTTGGGGGAAGTGGTGCTGACATGTTGGGTGCTCGCCTTTCACTCAGATGGCGACGACGACGATGTCGACACGCTCTCGATGGACTCGGTGGACAACGGCTGTGCGTCTTGGGCTGCTTGGGGGATGGAGGGGGGGGGGACCGTGTTGCGTTGGTTGACTGACGACGCTGCTATCTATGCGTTGGTACGCTCTCTTCTCTCGCACTCGTTCCACGCAGCGTCTCCGCCGTCGTTCGGCTTCGAGACGAGACGGAGGGGGTATCCGAGCGGCCAGTCGTACGGCAAGTCGGACGAGATCATGAAGAAGGTGAAAGCGGCGTGTGAGTCGTGCCACGCAAAGAAGAAGTCGACGAAGAAGTCGCCGAAGAAGCGGGGCGCTGCGACCTCGAAACAAAAGCCGAAGGACTGGAACGACAGCGACGACGACGACGAGAACGACTCGGACGACGAAGAGCAGCAGGCGAAGAACCAGCTCACGGGCCAGTGGAACCTGCTGCTCCAGTCCTTGGACGCGCGGATCGTGGAGCTCGAGAACCGCAACCGGGACCTGATCGAGCGCAAGGAGGACCGCGAGCGGCGGGAGCAGCGCAAGCACTGGCGGAACGGCCGCCAGATCGAGCTGCTGTCGCTGTACCGTGAGCCGCCGGCCACGAACTCATGACTTTGCGGAGTTCGCTGCTGCTGGAGCTGTTGCTGAGAGAGAGAGAACGAAGGGGGGACGCAACGGCAGGATGGTGTCGCCACAGCCACCACCATCTGGGCTTCGCTAGTCGAGCGAGAGCGGTTTTGGAGGAGAGAGAGAGGAGGAAGCCCAGCCGTGTGCGCGCGTGGATGTGCCCAGCCGCGTTTGTGTGTTGCTGTGAACGAGCTGGCGTTTGTGTGTCTGCGCTTCTCTCTTTCCCTCCTGCTTCTGTCGCCGTCGCCGTCGCCGGCGTCCGCTCGCTCGCTCACACTTCGTCGTCGTACACGTTGCGCTTGCCGACCCACGTGTTGGTGCGCACGACGCCGACGCGTGAGCGCAGGACGCCAAGCGCCGCCTCGTTCGCGTCCGAGTCGCGCGGGAAGTTGTTGTCAAGCAGGTTCAGCTCCCGGATCCAGAGCCCACGCCCGCGCTGCGGCTCGGCGAGCGCTGGCGACGAAGGCAGAGAGGGCGAATGAGAATGAGGACCCAGCTTCCGGCGCTTCGGTCCTGGCTCTTTGGCCGCCCTATCGCTCTCGTCGTCGTCGTCGTCGTCGTCGTTGGCCGTCGAGGTCCGACGACAGCCGCTCGCCTCTCCTCCCTGATGCCCCTCGCCCGAGTCGTCGACCGGCAGGCGCTCGACCGTGTTCGCAAGCGCGCCGAGGCCTTTGTGCGTCATCAGGTTGCCGCTCAGGTCGATCGACGCGTACGGCGCTGCCGCCGCCCGCCGACTGCGCGCCACGAGCGCCTGGAAGAGCAGCTCGGCCCCGCTGTCGCGCAGCCGGTTCGCGCCGACCGCGAGCTCCTCAAGGCCGCCGTTGCTCGCGAGCGCGTCGCACAGCTCTGCCGTGCACCCGGCGCTGCCGAGCCCGACGTAGTTCATCCGGAGGCTCCGTAGGCTCGTGTTCGCGCGCAGGAAGGCAGCGAGCAGGTCGCCGACGCGGCTGCCGAGGAAGTTGTGGCTGATGTCCAAGTGCGTCAGCGCCGCGTTCGCACGCAGCGCGCGCAGCAGCGCCGTCGCGCCGTCGAGCCCGAGGTTGCAGTTGAAGAGGTTCAGGTGCGTCAGCGCGGCGTTCGCGGCCGCGAGCATCGGCGCGAGCGCGTGAACGCTCGCGTCGCCCAGGTCCCCGTTGTTGCGCAGCTCGAGGCGCTCGAGGCCGAGGCGCCCGTCGAGCGACGCCGCGCAGATGCCGCCGAGCGTCGGGACCGAGATCGCGTTGCTGTCGAGCTGGAGGCGCCGCAGCGCGAGGCGGGACGAGTGCGCGCGGAGGCCGACGAACGCCGCGTCTTCCAGGTGGTTGTGCTCGAGCGACAGCGCCGCGAGGCGCGGCAGCGCGAGTACGTTCGCCACGAGCTCGTCATTCTCAAAGTCCGCGAGGCACGCCGAGAGGCGCACGGCGGTGAGCTCTGGGCTCTCGCGCAGTAGCGCCACGAGCTCCCGATGCCCTCGCGGGCGGATTGTCAGCGACACGATCTCGAGCGTCGCAATCGCGCGCAGCAGCTCCCCCGACCGCGTCGCCGCCGCCGCCGCGCGGGTGCGGAGCGCGCAGCGAACCTGCTGCAGCTGCGCGTCGCTCAGCCTGCCGTGGAAGAAGCAGAGCTCCGTGAGGCTCGGGTGCGTCTCGACGAGCTGCACGAGCGAGACCCAGCACGTCTTCTGCTGCTCGGGGTGGTGCACTTCGAGGCGCTGCAGCCGCCGCAGCGTGGCAATCAGTGCGACGTTGCGCGGCACCACCTCTCGCCCGTGCAGCTTGAGGTGGAGCACGACGTCCTGGAACAAGTGGATCGACGGGTCAGCCGCTGCCTCGTCGTCGCCACCGCCAGCCAGTGCGGTGGAGGGGACGTGCTCCTGAGAGACGTGGGCTCGCAGGAGCAGGCGGAAGCGGTGCTCCCAGAACGCCTGGCGGAAGCTGCGCTTGCGGCTCCCTGCGGCGGAAGCTGGCTCGTTATTGCCGCCACTGGCGCTCCGCAGGCGCCACTCTTGCTCCGTCTCGCGCTCCAGCGACCAGCTGTCCTTCTCTTCTTCTTCTTCCTGCTCCTCGTCCGCATCAGCAGGCGGTAATATGGGCGGATGCTGGAGAAAACTCGACTGCGACGCCGATCGCGACCAGCAGATCTCGAGCCCACGGAGCCGCTCGTGAGTCAGACGCGCCAGTAGCTCGTGACGCACTGCGCGCGGAAGGACGTCAAGACATGCGGCAATCTCCTCCAGCGGCTGCCAGCGGCTCACGGCGCGAGCAGCGAGCAGCGCCAGCGACTCTGGAGACGCGAAGTCCAGGATTTGCGTGGCGCGCATCGCAGGCGACTGTATACCAATAAAACGTATATTGGACACTGACTTTGTTCGTGAGTCACCTTTTCGATAGTAAATACTGTTGCTGTGAGTCAACCTGGTTGCACACCTTTCCAATGTCAGCTTGACATTGGAAAGCAAATTTTGACTCTAAATTCCTGGTGGCACTATTATACGTACTTTGTATACATCTTGTATACCAATTTCTGCTGTCAAGAACAAATGTCAAGAATTGATGTCATCATTGGTGCCTTGCCTTGCCCTCTCACGAGCTCACGAAGGGTAATAGCCGCCACACTGCATCCGAGCACAACCGTCAACTGCTCGGATATTGGGCTCGGATTGCTTGGTGTGCACTTGGCTTGAGCCACCAAGGAACACCTCCTCCCTGGCGTCTTAAATATCGCGCGTCGACGGCGCCTTGCTCGAGACGGCGGAGCTGACGGTCGCGCGTTGCGCGTCCGGCTCCTCCGGCCTGATCGTGTTCTTCGCCTCGTCGTTCTCTGCCCACACTTTCGATGCCGTATCCAAACAACCATGTCCAGGGTCAGGGTCAGGGTCAGCAGCTGGGTGAACCAGCGAGAAGCGAGCGACACGCACCAGGCTTGCGCGCGCCGAGCTTAGGCTTGTCAGGCTTGGCGATATTCACGCGCAGCGTGCGGCCGAAGAGCTCCGATTCTATGAAACCAAAAAGCGTTGCAACAGCAATCAGCAAGAGAGCTCGGGTGAGCGAGTGAATGACGCGACTCTTTCGCCATCACGCACCGTCCATGTTGTCGAGCGCTTCCAGCGCGTCAGCAGCGTCTTCGAACTCGACGAACCCAAAGCCCTTGCTGCTTTCTGTTCCAATCCATACACAAGCGAGACGGTTTAAGTGAGCACAGTTCCGCGCAGGATGCATTTTCGACACTTTCGAGACAAGAATGCTTTTGCCTATAGCCAAGCACAAACAACGCGATTGCGTGGCAGCGCCGAGACGGACGTACGCGTGGCGTAATCCATCGGGACCTGCACACTCTTGAGCGATCCGAAGGGCACGAACGCCGCGTAGAGCACCTGTTCGGTCACCTGCTTGTCCAGGCCGCCGACGTACAAAGTGCGCTTGTCCTTCTTGTCCATGGTTTTTGTCTGTCGAAACTCTTTCCAGTCGTAAAAAAGTGAATGTCAAGAATCGAACCAATTCTTGAGTATCAAATACTTTGATACCAACATGCAAAAAACGGGTACCAAAAAATCCCCATTTGTAGGTTTTGTACAGGTTTGCAACAATCATAGAAATGTTTTAAGGCTTTAAATTGTAGCCTCGTCACCTTTTGACATTCAGAATAGTGTGCCAATTACTTGAAATTTGTATGAAAATAGCTTGTTCTGTTTGACTCAGAGCCAAGAGTTTTCGATGCCTATAGCGGTCTTTCGTGAGCTCGGAACTTTGTGGTTCCGAGATCCCCGACGTGTCCGGCGCGCTGTGGGCAGTGAGCGTGCAAGGGAGCTTGCGCGAAGAAAGCGAGGGAGGAATCGGATAATAAGATGCGGTGTTTCCGTACACCTCCCCCCTATTTGGGAGAGATAATGATAAAAACAAGCAATGTGGTGAAAAAGCAGTCACAAACCAATCAAATGGGATTGGAATTCATAAATTTAGTTGGACCAATTTCTGAGCTTATTTTGAAGTTTACAAGAAAATCGCATTTAGTCGAATTGGTTGTGTTCCATCACGATTCCAATCTTCTCCTTCGGTCAAAGAAACGTCCACACTTGAGCCAAAAGCCTCGCCATCGACCGCTCTTCGCCGCTGCAAGCACCCATGAGCGCCGCCACGGACGAGCTCTTCAACCAAGGTGCGTGTATGTATGTCTCTGTGTACGCTCTGTATACGTTATCATCTCTCCACTAACACACTCACCCAATCCTCCTCGTAGGCTGGGGCGATGTGCTCAGCTCCATCTCGCCGTACGCCTGGGGCAGCATGGGGGTGGCGTTCGGACTCGGGTTCTCGATCATCGGCGCCGCCTGGTGCGTTTATCGTGGGTGCTTGCCTGCATAGCGAGCGCGCAAGCTGACTGGCGGAGACGAGGAACTCTGGATCCGCCAGGGGGATCTTCTTGACGGGCTCGAGTCTGCTCGGCGCGTCCGTGAAGGCGCCGCGCGTGCGCTCCAAGAACTTGGTCAGGTGCGTCGGTCGGCACAGTCCTCCGACTCTTTCACGCACTCTACTCCGGTCTGCAATGTGTAAGAGGCTCACGCCGCGGCCGCGTGCTGCAGCATCATTTTCTGCGAAGCCACGGCGATCTACGGCTTGATCATCGCCATCATCCTGCAGAGTAAGATGACCCAGCCGGGGCTGCGCGCCGCCGGCGAGGAGCCGATCAACGAGGTGTCGCTCTACTTCGCGGGCTACGCGACGTTCAGCGCCGGCATCGCGGTCGGGCTGACGAACATCGCGAGCGGGTGCGCTGGGGGCCCTCGTATCTTGTCGTCGCTCGCGTGCCTTGCTCTGCGAACTCACATGCCTGCGTCCGTGTCTCTGTGTATGTCGTCCTACCTCTCCCCCTTCCAGCGTGTCTGTGGGCATCGCTGGCAGCAGCTGCGTGCTGGCGGACGCGCAGAACGCGAGTCTGTACGTGAAGATCCTGATCGTGGAGATTTTCGCCAGCGCGCTCGGCATCTTCGGCGTCATCGTCGGGATCATCCTGTCCAACAACGCGGACTTCCCCAAGTGAGCCAGCTTTCAAAACAACGGGGAAGGAGGGGCTCAACCTCTCGCCAGAGCCAGCGGCAGCTGTGCAAGCAGCCCCGCACTATCATGACCTCCCGCCGACAGTGCTGTCTGTTGCCCACCCCCCAGATCCACTCAGTATATTTTCTATTCACCGACGAAGGACGAGTCTGTGGTCGGACTGGGCTGCTTCGGGGCTGCTGCTGCTTGGCGTAAGCACCGAGTGCTTTGCTACTTCCACATCTCACGGTCGCTCTCGATGTCCACGGGCGTGTACCACTCCGGGAGCGGGTTGTTCGGGTTGTACCTGCGCATACATACACGCCCAGGAACAACGGCAGCGGACGTGAGCGCCCGCCCGCGCACAAAATCCCCCCCCCCTCTTCCCATGTCTCCCGACCGCCTCGGACCTGTAGTTCAGGAAGAGCTCCTCGTCTTCGATGTCCGCCGTCGCGATGAACGCGAGCCCCTGAGCCACACGAGAAGCAGCAAAGCAGCGCACAGGCACGTTGAGTGTGGGGCGTCGAGCAACCAGCAGAGCAGCCTTGTCGAGGCGACGCACATGCACGAGCGCGCGCTTGCCGAACATGGACCAGCGCGAAGGCATCTCGACGAACGAGTTCGGGATGAGCCGCTCGAACTCGGCGCGCGTGAACGGCTCCTCGGGCGGAAAGTCGAACGAGAACGGCATCACGTTCGGCTTGGCGCCCGCCGGCGGGTGGTTGATCTTGTGGGCGACCGCGAGCGGGTTGCGCGGCGACGACGCTGGTGGCACCACCACCACCCGCGACAATGAACGCGATTCAGTGCGCGTGGCGAGTGCGGACGCAGCCAGCCTCTCTCTTGGCTGCGCACCATCCGAGCTGCCTCACGTACACTCTCGCTTGGCGTCGATCACGACGCTGTCGAAGCGCGCGCGGGCGTACGGGTTGTCCGAGATCTCGCGGAGGTGCTGCACCTGGATGAGCAAGTGGATGATGGGAACGCGAGAGCCCCCCATAAGAGACGTCAGCCCCACGGTTGTTGTCGCACACACTGCGCTCCATATCGGAGCTGTAGCACGCGTCGCACCTTCTTGAAGTGCTCCGGCAGGTACACTGTGCCAGGAAAGAGCGCCTACACCGCATCATCAGCGACAACGGACGTGCGCAAGCGACACCGAACGCCCTCATCCTGGCAGCAGAGGAACGCACCACGACGGAGCCGATCGGCGCTTTGCCGAGAAGCTTGACGCCGTCGCCCGCGGTCGCGATGCTGGAAGCCTCGACGTGCAGCGAGAACCCGAGCAGCTTCTCGAGCGTGTTCCCAGCATCTTGCTGCACACAGTGGGCGCCACGGATCGCCACGCAATCCGATGTCTGTCATTCGTCGCTCCAACAGTCTCCGCGACGCACTGGATGGACGATGCACAGCCGCATGTACCGTGGGCGAAGTCTCGTTGAGCGACTCGAAGCCCGAGAGCGAGAGCGTCCGCGCACGCTCGTCCTGCTCCGCGGCGTTCGGCAGCTTCAGGATCGCCTCGAATGCTGTCTCCAGCTACTCGTGACGCAGCAGTTTCCAGTGTCGCATCAGCATACAGTGCGCACCGAGTTGCGCTCAAGTCCTTCACGTACAACCAATGACGAACCTGCGCCGCGACTTGGCTCTGGACGTACACCTTTTGCTGCTCGAACTTTTGCTTCTGGATTGTGGCCACGGCTTCCTCGAAGAGCTCCCCGTTGTCTCTGGCAGCAGCCAACCACTCTCCAAGTCAGTGGGCACAACAGCATCACTCCCCGTATCACTAACAAAAAGGCGCACTTGTCTGCGTTCGTAGTCTGCAGCCGCAGTCCACGATAGCAGGAGAGCACGGCGGCGACGCCCACGTCCGCCTCCTCCTGCTTTCGCAAAACCGTGTCAGAAATGCGTTCTGCGTGGATGCATGTATCACCAATGAGGATACACAGCAGGACGCGCCTGGAAGCGCCGTGCGGCCGTCGTGCCCGAGAGCATGAGCTGGAGGCGCCGCACGAGCGACGTCATCCCTTGAGTTGTGGCGGTGAGCTTGTGGTGAGACCAGAATGAATGCTCACTTGAAATTTCTATGATCTCCGTTTAGTTCCGAGTATTCGCCACTCCGTCAAGCAATCATCTCGTGTTTTTTTCGACTGGAAGCGAGCAATGGCGGAGCAGCAACAGCCGCAGGATGACGCGCGGCACCCGTGGGGGCCGCACATGCGCATCGCCAAGGTCTTCATCAAGGGAAACAAACGCACGAGGTGCGTGTACGCGCTGTGCAGCGCCTCTCGTAGACTTTGTCGGCGCGTTTTTGACGTTGGGATGGCGTAACAGGACGGAGGTGTTCGAAAACGAGCTGCAGGTGAGCTGCTTCGTGCGCTGCTTTGTGTGGCTGGTCGAGCTCGCAGCCACTCTAATGGTGGTGCTGCTGCTCCTGAATATGGACAGGATGTGTACGAGGCCGACCGTATTGGCTACATCGTACGCGGTCTGGAGGCGGCGACGCAGGAGCTCAAGGCGCTCGACATCTTCGAGTCGATTCACCTGCAGCTCGACAAGGGTGCGTGTGTGCGTGCGTGTGTGTGCATGAGACGCGGCACTGTTTCTTAGCGGGGTGATGTGCCTGACGGACGGGCAATATGATGGCGATCGCGCTCTCAACTCTCAACGCGTTCGAGAGCAGCGAGCTCTGGGAAGCGAGATGAGACCGACCTGACGATCACGGTCGAGGAGAAGAGCTGGCGCTCGCTGCACGTGGGCGCCACAACGGACGGGAACGAGGAGGCGGCGGTGCGGCTTCGTGCGCTGGGAACTGCGTTGTCTGCAGACGAGGCTGACGTCTTGACGGTCGGGATGTGTGTTTTCGTTTGCCCAGGAGTCGTCGCTGACGCTCTCGAACGCGTTCGGCGCGGCCGAGAAGCTCACGTTCGGCGCGACGTACGCGCGCTCGGGAAGTAACACGGAGCGCGCGACGTTCCAGAAGCCGCGCTTCCTCGGTCTCCCGCTCTACCTGAGCGCGACGGCCGCGAACGAGCTGCACAACCACGAATACCTGAGCTCGTACAACGAGAAGATCCGCAGCGGCAGCATCTCGGTGAGCGACTACGAGGGCGTGCACGACCTGTCGCTGAACGTCGGTTGGCGCGATATCATCCCGCGCCGCGACGCGAAGGTCCCGACGGCGTTCCGCGCGTCGCCGAGTATCCTGTCGGAGGCGCTGCCGTCGACCAAGACGAGCGTCAAGTACGTTTTCAAGGACGACTCGCGTAACAACGTCGTGTACCCGACGCTCGGCGGCCTCTTCCAGTACAGGTGCGTCTGAGAAGACTGCGGCTTGCTGGAGTGTTTGCTATCCGTCTGCCGCGTCTTCACGCCTGCTCTCGTATCCTCCCTTGCCAATCGCAGCACGGAGGTGTCGGGCTTCCTGGGCGATGTCAAGTTCGTCAAGTCCGAGGTGGCGGGGCAAAAGCACTTCTCGCTCGGCCCGGTTCTCTTCGGTCTCCCGATCCTGAGCTTCAGTCTGTCGTATCACCTCGGTGCGGTCAAGTCGTACGGCTCGGACGAGAACCGGCCGGCACGCGTCAGCGACCGGTTCTTCCTCGGCGGCCCCATGAACCTGCGCGGGTTCAACTACAAGGGTGTGGGCCCGCGCGCGTCGCCTCGCGATGGCGGCGCTGTCGTGGGCGACTCGCTGGGCGGCGAGCTGAGCTATAACGCGTCCGCGAGCGTCGGCTTCCCGTGCCCAATGCCGCTGCTGGCGGTGCGTACTTACGCGTTGCGTACTTAATCGGGCAAGGTATAATGGCGCATACTGTGTAGGCTGACAGATGCTGGTGCGGGCTGGTTGGTTGCTCGAGCAGATGCTGGGCATCCGCGGGCAGTTCTTCGCGAACGCCGGCAACCTCACGACATGGGGGCGGCTGCTGGACGAGAAGCGGTGGATGAAGAACCTGGCGGACGACACGCGCGTGTCGGTCGGCATGGGGCTCGTGTGGGGCACGCGCATCGGGCGGCTGGAAGCCAACTACTCGTGGATCCTCAAGTCGCACGCCCATGTACGCTCCGGTCGCTGCTCCTGCTGGCCTCTGGGCTGGCTCCCGCTCTCGCTCGGGCTCTCAAGCATAGCACAACCGCACTGTTTGTGTGTATGTACAACAGGACACGATCAAGCGCGCGCAGCTCGGTCTCGGCATGACGTTCTCATAGACTGGCTTGCTCGAGAACCACCCTCGCGCGGCCCCTCGGGGCGACGCCGACACGTGACGGGCTCTCGCCCCAGGCACTGGCGGTGCCGTCGGTGTGTCGTTCCCACACCACATAACCGAGCCATACAAAACGCTGATTTTTGCTCCGCATACAAACTCCAAGTCATCCTCGTGATCTCATCTCAGAAGAGGCATTTCCGATCGAGAAGCCACACAAGTCGACGAGCAGCCGCTTGCTTCTCCTCCCCGAGACGCAGAAGCCGCTCGCTCCAGTGCCGGCGCCATGTACACGGGCAACGCAGCGCGCATCTACAACCCGCGGCCGGACCCGGCGGAGCGCGGGCCGCCGAAGCGCGTGGCGCGCGACGAGACCCACATCGGCGAGATGGTGGCGGCGTCCAAGAAGCGCATCTCGTGGAAGTTTGCGCTCGGCGAGGCGGACGCCGTGCACGAGGTCGTGCTCGTGCACTCCATCATGTCCTACAAGAAGGTGCGGTTTGCGTTGCGCACGGGATAGGGCGAGCGCAGGACCCGCAGTCGCCCGCTGCTGCTGGTGCTGCTGGTGCTGAGCGCACCGGGTGCTGAGCGCAGGTGATCGAGTTCGACGGCCGTCAGATGCACTACTCCGCGACGGTGCGTGCGTGCGTGCTGCTGAGAGCGTTTGTGGCGGCTGCCGCGAGTGGAGCCACTCACTCACTGTACTCGCTTTACTGAACGCTGTCGCCGCCGTGCAGTTCACGCCGGGCGACTGGAAGTTCCTCATGATCCTCGAAGGCTCGAACCACTCCTTCGAAGTGCGCATCAACGACTTGGAGTCCGAGGACGTGCCGAAATACGGTGAGCGCGTGCTTGCTTCCTTGCTTCTTTGCTGCTGTTACGTCCGTATTGTTCGGTACTGAGCACTACGCGCGTTGGTGGCTTGTGTGTGTCGTCCACAGACTTGGCAGTGGACCGCATCCCGTTCCGCCACTGGGATGTGTACCGGCGTCGGAAGCAACCGATCACGACAGCGACGTACGCGCTGCCGAACGCGCCGCAGCCGACGAGTACGAAGCAAGAGGGAGCTCTAGTAAGGCCCAGCTTGCGCGACGCTCACTGCCGTGTCTTTCTTGGTGTCGCAGACACGTTTGGCACGCAGCGCTGGGGTCCGTCGGGGATGTCTGCGCCGCCGCCGCCGCCTGAACCGGCCGCGAACCGCTATGGCCAGTACGCGAACAGTGGCGCGAGTGCAGCGCACGCCACCCGCGAAGGTCGCGTGCCCAGTTCCGGCGCTTCTCGTGACAGTGGCGGCAACCGCGGCTCGTTCTCAGGCGAGAGCCGGGACTCGTTCACGGGCGGCAACAGGAGCTCCCTCACCGGCT
>SMMQ01003112.1:20391-43304 GCA_008271595.1 [Pythium] brassicae (nom. inval.) | reverse complement strand
CATGCTGAGCGCACAACCCACGAACAGGCAACCCCCCCCCCAACCCCCCCCCTCGACCTCAGCGGTGGTGTCGACCCGACCGTCAAGCATGCACTAGAGCGAATTGGACAATATCAGAGCGAATAAATTAGGTTACAACTCTGCTCCAGGGGCTTCCAGCGCTCGATCCAGTGTCGGTCGTCGCTCCGGCTTCTTGACGGCCTCCATTCAATCTAAAGGAGATTCGCTCATGTCGCGAGGCGGGATATTGGTACATGTGGGTGTGGGTGTGTGGCTTGAGCCATCGATCGGTCGTAGGCTTGCCGACCCCGCGGTTGCCGCCATCATCGCGACCACCAGCCGGCTACTGGACATCGCACGTGTTCTGGCTCCACTCGAGCAGCGGCTGCGTGTACTCGAGCACGGCGTTCTCGAGCGCGATGAGGTGCGGGTCGCGCACCTTGAGCATGCGCATGACTTCGCAGAGCTTAAAGAGGTACTCAAAGTTGGGGCCGCTGAAGCCTGAGCGCGTGGCGATCTGGCGCGCCATCTCGTCCATCGGCGACGGACCGAGGAAGTCCGAGTTTCCCGGCATCGCGATGTACACGAGCGCGCGGCGCACGCGGCCGTCCGTGCAGTGTACGCGCACGAAGCGGCGGTCGTAGCCAGCTTGTTCGCGGTTGTCGAGCTTCGCGATCGTGTGCTTGACGTGCTCGTCCGGGACCTTGTAGAGCCGGCCCCACGTCACGCTGTCGTTCGCGAGGTGCGCGTGTTCGTCCTCGAAGCGCTTCATCTCGTGCGTGCTGATGAGCGTAACGACACGACCGACATCCTCGGGGCTGCCGCGGTGGTCGGGCGAGCCCTGCCAGAAGCGCCGATGCCAGCCCTTGACGTAGCCGAACATGGTCTCCTCGGCCGGGAAGTCCGTCTTCCACACGATCGAGCCATAGCCGAAGACCCACATGCTGATAGCGACGAGGAAAGCCGAGAGTGACTGGAGGTCGTCTGTGCCGGAGCCCGCGGATGGGAAAGTGAGCGCTTGTGCTGGAGCACACGGTGGTGCCAGCGTGTCTGTCGCCTGTTGTGGGCGAGAGGTCAATACGGTCACGCGAGCCGTTTCGACGATAGCCAGCAGAAAAATCTGGCACCGCCCGTTATTTATATAGTCCAGCTCGCAATAAGATGGATACTTGTATTGAACAAATTCTGTGTAGCATGTCTGATTTTATATGAATATGTGATTCCCATGCGACCTACGTATATCAAACGCAATCGTTTAAACAGGGTACGCTTCCTGACTCGTCCAACGACCTCTCGCAGGAAAGATATGCGTCATTTATAAATAGAGTTCAGTCTCCCTGAATCGGCACCGTCATTTCGAGAGTGGAACTAGTCAGATTGAAGTGGCCAATCGCAGCGCCAGCTTTTTCTGTATCACCAACCTTCGCGCACTGCTCGTTCCGACGTGGCATACATGGCATCCACGCCACTGCCACTCGTATCTCATGCGTGCGAGCATCGCGGACCTGCGTCGAGACCAGGAGCTGCTCAGCCGCAGAAACACTTACCCGTCGCTCTTTTGTCTTCGTGGATGGCGGCGGGTTGGTGCGCCTCATCATCGACAGACGCAAGAGCAGCTCCTGCTTCGGGATCAGAAGGAAGTGTTCGGCAAAGGGGGGCGGCCTCGGACTGACAGCACCTGAGTCCGTGTTCAGAACTGTGTGAGAGAGGAACGCGTGTTGTCACACGAGCGACGACGAGACGGTCGTAGAAGAGCAAGAAGAATCGGTTCGGTTCGAGGCGCAAGTTGTCATCGTCGCCGTCGTCGTCTCCATGTTTGATGTGTTGAGTGCAAATCCGAGTGAGGGCTGATCAAGTCGATCCCACCTTGCTGGATGCGGGACGCTTGCGATGAGGATCCAACAGAAACTCTCGTGTCTGACCGGACGTAGGTCGAAGTTCCGACTCGGAGCCATCAGACGACGACAATGGACCACTTGACCTCAAAGGACGGACTTCTCTTGTGTCACATGGTTGCTGGAAAACTCTCTTTGCGTGTCCTCTTTCTGCCTTCAAGAGGTTGCAACCTCGACGCAGGAGTCGCGAAACAGATCTTGGGGTGACGTGCAGGTCAGAACGCTTAGCATTTGCTCAGCAACATCACAGGGCATCGCAATGTGCGAGTAGGAAAGCGTCGATATTGCTGCTGGAAGGATCTCGGACGAGAGCAATGGAATCAAAGCGCTTGGTGTTCATATCGCCACAACTCTGGTCACACTGCTGGACGCTTTGAGGCGCGCTTGATGTCCAAACCCAGGGTGGACGTGTACACGCAGCTCTCGTTCTTCTTCAGAAATCCGTCGCGATACACCAGGTCGAAGCCCCCCATGCGCTCCTCGCCGCCTGGTTTGCTACCCATCGAAGAAGAGAGACCAGTCATACCAGACCCCCGAGCTCTACGCGTCAGACGTTACCCATACCACAACCCACCCATCGATCACATGCAACAACTGCAATAACTCCAACGTACTTGTTCTCGACGTCGATGATATCGAGCATATCGTTGAGCATGCCGCACTTGAGCTGGTAGTCCGACGCCGTGTTTGCCGAGAGCTGGCGCATTTGCCATGCCATCGCATTGGTCAGCCACTGCTGCACTCAACAATCAACACTCGCACGCACACAAGAACGCACAAGAACGAACCGACGGCGAGGCGTTCACCTCCAGCAGCCATGGCTTGAGGTTCTCGTCGATCATAATGTCGTAGCCGTAGAGCTCGAAGCAGTGCTTGTCGTTGATCATGATCTTTTCGATGCTCAAGAGCGACTTGATGATCACCATCTGGATCTCGAAGAAGAGCTTGTTGATCCGCTCGGGGCCGTGCTTGGACATCATGTACAGCTTGAGGTTGCGCAAATCCCACTTCCCCCCGTGCTGCGGCGTGCAGGTTAGCACAACGACAGCACAGAGGTATCAGGAAGGGGGCTTAGAAGTTCCCTGGTCGATATCTGCTCGACTCTGACCCGGACAAACAGCTCACCTTCTTGTTGTAGTTCTCGGACGTCTTCTGGATCGCGACGTTCGTGAGGTGGATGAACGAGTTCGCGATGTCGCTTGGATTGTTCGAGTAGCGCGCGTTCGTGAAGCGCGCGAAGCCGCCGCGAAAGAGGTAGATCTCGAGCGGCGCGAACGACGGCACGAGTGCGTACAGGCGCAGGTCGAACTGTGCGCCTCCAACCGTACAACCAGGCGTGAGTGCTTCACTCGAGGCGATGGGGTAAGGCAACGCAGTCGTGGCGCACACACCTTCTTGCCGCCGACGAGGTACGGGTTCGAGATGTACTTTTGCACGACGTACGTCTCGACTTGGTGGTTCTCAGGGTGCCAGCGGTAGTCGGTCTTCCAGTCGCTGATCTGGCTCAGCTTCGTGAACAAGAAGATGCCTTTGCCCTGAGCCCTGCGACAGCGACCAGATCGCGACGTGGTCAGTCGTTCCGCCCGGGAACGGTTCAAGACATCCCAGCATCACGAGTACGAGCAACCTACTTCCCAATCGGCTTCATGATCCAAATGCCCTGATTGCGCTTGAACTCCTAGTGATCATGAACAGCACCGAGTTGGTCTCACGCACACGCTGCGATGCAATAGCAGAAGAATAGCTGCTCGTCGAACCTCGACGAAGATCGCGTACTCTCCCGGCAAGATGTAGGTGATCGGGAAGAAGTCGTACAACCCGAGCGAGTCGGTCTCTGTACTCGAGCTGTCCTCCGCCCTGCGCGTCCGAGATCACCACAGTGAGACCCGTTTGCAGGAACAAGGAGCCTGAACGTCACCCATGCTGCACACGCACTTGGCTTTCTTCTCCATTGCGCGCTTGGCGCGCTTGAGGTTCTTGATGAGCAGGTCCTTCCGGCACAACTCGCGGCCGTTGCGAAAGTGGTTCACCTTCTGCCCGTTCTCCAAATGCACGGTGTCGAGCAGCTCGTAGATGTACTCGCGGTCCGCCCAGTAGAAGTCCCAGTCACTGTCCGAACTTGCCATGCGCGCATCGCCCCCTCACGCCAGCGTCAGTCGCCCAAGTCGTCACTCACTCGCAACCTTTCACAGCGCACGTGCGTTGAGCAATCTTCAATCCTCAATGAAGCACTCACGTCTCCTTCCACCCACGCCGGAGCAGCGTGTCGTAGATCGTGTTGCGGAAGTTCGTCTTGAACTTGAGCACCGCACTGATCGCTGCTTTGGCGCTCTTCGCGCCGCCAGCGCTCGCGCTGCTGGCACCGCCGCCGCTCCCCGCGGCTCGCGCCCCCTCACGCCTATCGCCGCTGCTGCGCACCTGTCTCGCTGCGCGCACGCCTGCACCGCCCACGTCCGAGCTCCTGCGGTCCTTCTCCCCCGCTGCTCTGCCCGGCAGACTCATCCGCGCGTACTCGCTTACTTTGTACACACACAACCCACGAGTCGTCCTGTGAGAGAGCGCGAGCTGCTATTATGAAGTTGTTATGATCAGTTCAGACCCCCCCCCTCCTATGAGAGCTAATATAAAAGGAATCGACGTCCACGGGTCCACGGGGCAGGCAGCCGACGACCCACGGCGGGCGGTGGCGTCGCGTTAGACCGTATCCGCGATCTTGTCTGCCTCCTCCGAGAGGAAGCCGAGCTCGTCCTCCTCGCGCACCGTCGGGCAGTCGCGCAGGATCGCGTGCGACATCGCCAGCGCAGAGCTGGTGAAGCAGCAGTATCGACCGAGAGCGAGCGGCGTCGCGCGTGAGAAGCACGAGCGTGAGCGAGATGGCAACGACAGCACACAGCGCGTACCTGGCCGTGCAGATCGTGAAGAGGATCGAGCCGCCGAAGAGCACGATCACACCCAAGCTGACTGTAATGCGAGCATGCCCGACACACCACACCAAGACGGTCAGAATCGTCTCACAGCACACGCACACGTACCCCACACAAACACAACCACCACGTACTGCCAGTGAGGCCGAGCTTGCGTTGCTCAGGCGTGACGGGCTTGCCGAGCACGAGCATCGGGTTCTCCGGCGTCTCGTTGGCCGCCACGCTCGACGCGTAGCCCCAGAAGCCCCCCAGACAGATCAGCACGAATAGGAACATCGGGTTCAGCAGGCTGTCGACAGGCACAACTGTCAGCGTTGGCGTACACACACCTCACTCTCCATGCATGTGCATCCCCTCCTGTCGCACGGTACCAGACAAACAGACGCACATGGTGACGACGCCGACAAGCGCCGCGGAGATGACGTAGTTGGTGCGGAAGAAGAGCACGTTCTTGCGCGCGCGCGGGGCGAGCGCCTCGCGGGCCGGCACGTTGAAGGGCTTCTCCTCGCCGAGCCCAAGGAACTGCGCAAGCCCGCGCGTGTTGCGCAGACTCACGACCTGCAGCAGCTGTTCCTTGACGCGCGCGAGCGCGTGTGTCTGCACGGCCTCCACGACGAGTTTGCTCGCCACCTGCTCGTCGGCGCCTGTCATCATCTTGGAATGAGGAAGGAGGGTCGGGTGCTGGGCTGCTGGTTGGCGCTGGCTTGTTGCTGGCGACTTGCGTGATGTGAGCGAAGTTGTGGAATGAAGAAATTGGTCGTGTGGGTATGTTTGGCTCGAAATAGTTGAGATGGCGCTACAAGCATACTTTAACTGAGAGAAAATGACTTTATCTATTCTGGTCGATTTGGCAGCTTTGGATTCGCTAGAAAACGGGATCAGACTTTCTGATCCGATCTTCAATTCAACTCATCATTTAGAATAATTTGGACTGTCATTGCGAATGTCGGACTGGTTTCCTTTTCACTTCAACTTCGTTCCCAGCAAGATGCGCGCGCGCCGAGCAATTGCAGCCCCGTCGTCGCCACCGCCAGCGCCGCCAACCAGACTCCCGATCGCTCGCAGCTGCAAACTACGCGGCTCACTTGACGCAGGTGCTGCGTGCGCACACGCTCTGGCTGCAGTTTGCTGTGCACATCGGCTTCAGCTAACGACTGGTGCTTGCTTGCACAGACACCACGAGCGACGCAGACAAAGTGCGGCTCTTCTCCGTCGCTCGCTGACTTGTTAGGTCTCTTCTCATCTTATGTGTGTGTCTCCTACGACCAGGAGAACGAGGACGTCAACCTCCAGAGGCAGACGCGCAACAGCAACATCGCGAAGGCACTGCCGACGAGAAAGCGCGCTGCCGCGACCTCCTCGAAACGTGATGCTCGGCAGCAAAGCGACGCGAAGAAGCAAAGGACGCGAGCCGCTGCGTCGCCGTCTTCAACAGCCGCAAACACGCCAATGAGCGAGCAAGAGACGCCGCCGTCGTTTGCGTTCACACAAGGCAAACAGTCGTTCCGGAAGCGCTCGGAGCAGCGCAAACTGCACCTCAAAAAGCAACAGCAGTGCGACCAGCAGCGCCTGGACGAGCTCGTAGAGTACTTCAAGAGCGTGGACACCAAGCAGCTCTCGTTCGCTTCCACGTAGCCACGCGCACTCGGAGAGGTCCTCGACCGCCTTCTGCACAGGCGTCGTCGTTTTCCAGCAGTCTATCTACCACGTCGATGGATTGGGTCCCCACCGTTCCTCTCCTCACGCTGCGATCAGCGCCAAGATCTCGTCGCACAACGTCGGACTTTGGTGGCGGCTGCGGTTCTCCTGCGCCTTCTTGGCCACCAGTGGCTTGTCGACCTCGATCGCCGCTTTGAGCACGTCTAGCACCGCCGCCTGCAACGACCGGAGCAGCACGCCCAGCAGTTCGGCGTTAGACACAAAACGCCCATGAAAAACGTTCGGCTCAGCCGAAGACTCCGCAGGAAAACGCACCTGGATGCTCGCGTCCGAGTCGTCGAGGTGCACGAAGAGGCAGTCGAGCGAGTAGTCGATGATCGTGCCTCGAAAGTGCTCCTTCGGCGCCGCGCGCAGGAACGTACTGAACGTCTGGCACGCAGCCTTGCGGACCGTGTCGTTGCTGTCGTCGAGACGCTTCAGGATCTCCGCGTACAGCTGGTGCACCGGTTCCTCTGTATGTGTATGTGTTTGTGTGCAGCAGGCAGAGCAACGGCACGCCATGTCACGGCCAGCAGGCGCCATATGATGCCTTCGCGCCATCCGCACGCACCTCCGAGACAGCCCGGAAGCGCGACAAAGAGGTACTGGAGCGCAAGACAAACGAGCTGCCGCGTTTTCGCGTCGCTGTCGTCCATGGACGACTTGAGTACCGGCAGCATCTACACCAGCCACCAACATCACAAAGTGCAGGCGAATCAGTCCGAGAGCCAACGCGACGGATACCGAACGCGAGCACAACCTTCCTCACCTTTGGCGCAGTCTCAAAGAGACACGGCTGGTCGGCCAGACCTTGGCGCAAGAGCGTGTACACACACGCCACCGCCACTTTCCTACGATCGCGGTTCGAAGCCGTGGTCAGCGACTCGGCACCACCAACGCACTTGGAGGACCCAGTGCGTACCTGATCGTCGCTGCAACGCGACCGCCTTGCCAGACAATGTTCGGGATAATGCCGTTGAGCAGGAGAGGAGTGCTGAACGGCCGAAAGGACTGCACAGAGCAGAAGCGCATCCAGTGTGAGTGCCACGTCTCGGAGACGTTGTCGGGCTTGCTGCACGCAGCTCAGCGAACCTGGAAGATCGAGTCCGTCCCGAGCATCGTCTCCAGCAGCGCGAGAAACGCAAGGCGCACGTCCGCGTCTCGACTCGCTTCCAAGTGAACAAGCAGCGCAGGCACGAGCCTGTCCAAGTTCTCTCCGCACGCCTGCAGCAGCAATCACACCGCCTCAGGAACTGGAAACTTAACATGAACGGGAGCTCCACATCAACACTTCGCGGACGTACCGCGCCGCCACGACGGCAGAGAGAGTCGAACAAGACGCGGCTCGGCTCACTCTTCTTCCAGCTGGACGCAGCGTCCGTTGGCAACGCCATCTTGTCGAGGATCGAGCTCATGTAGCGCAGATACAGTCCCTACTCGCGCAGGCACCACAAGATCAGCGTCGCTGAGCCCAGAACGATGGACGACGAACGCATGAAAGCAAACGCGCTGCACGCACGTCGACAGTCAGCTCGCACTTGGATGCGAGATCGCTCAGCGCCGCCGTCGCCTGAAAGTTATCCCGATCGATGTGGTCAGCAACCGGAACTCCCCACGCCTCGTATTGAGAGACAACCGCAACCCGGAAACGCGCGCACCGTTTCGTGAGCAACAGAAGACTCGGCAGAGCTCGCAAGCAGGTGGCTGAGCACCCAGAAAAGACGGAACGAGATCTCGCGCTTGTGCGCGAGCAGCGGACCGGCAGTCGTGACGACGCTCGCCACCACGCCCGCGAGTTGATCCTGGAGGTCGGCGGCTTCGGATTCCCGCAGTCCGGCGTCGCAGAGTGCTTCCGTGATGAGCTGCGGTGCACCGCACACACGCGTGGTGAACCAACTTGCTGTCGGAGTGCAAGCCTGAGAGCAGCAAGTCATGCATGTTCAACCGGACCTCCAGATGCGGCTCGATCGTCTTCAGCGACATGCCCCCGATGCTCATGCCCAGCAAGATCAAGCCGCTCGTTCGGTGCTGCGCCGTGTCTTGACCAGCAAGACGCCCAGCCGCCTACAGTACGGACCAAGTTCACAAGCATCCGACCGGCGCTTCAGTGCGTCGTAATGTACAGCGCCACTAACTCGCCCGTCAGTTCGACCAGATCCGATCCACTGACCATTGGTAGCAGCGACGCGAGGATCATCTGCGAGTCGGCGTAGAACCCGACGACCGCGGAGCACTCTTTCACGCCCAGCACGACCGATTCTTCGTCGTCGCGACAGATCCGCGCCAGCGCCGCGAAGATCTTGTCCAGAAATGAGTTCATGCTGCTTTCAAGCAGGACGAGGAACACGCTCAGGATCTTCGTGTACCGCTCGCGAACTTGCACCTGACGCATTAACAGCACATACACCCAAGCTTAGCCGTTCGACCGAGTGAATAAGCGACTTGACGCTTGCTCCAACTACGCACTGTCCAGTCGCTTGTCTTCTCCAGCAGCGCAGGCAGCACCTCTCCCTGGACACTACACAGGCACACAGTCCCGCAAACACAGGCGCGCTCAGAGAGTGCTCCGCACGGATCCTAACGCCATCACCGACCAAGAGACGACAGGTGCAGGAAAAGAGGACCCCACCTGACTGCCAGCTTACGAACACTCGGCGTCGGGGGGCCACTCGAAAAGTACGCGGACGGCGTGGCCGCGCTCGAATTGCTTGTCCCCTCATCGACTGCCATCGGCTCGGACTCACCGCCCTCCTCACCCGCGCGCTTTACCAGCGTCACCGCGAGTTCCTCGAGCTTCTCGAGCGTGCTCTGCTGCACCTCTGGAGACTCGTCGACGACCCCCGCGAGCAGCAGCGGGAAGAGCGGCGCTTGGAACTGCCGGATCTCGCGGATCTGCGCGAACCACGTCGCGAGCATGACGACGAACTGCTTGCGCACTGACGGCGCGCGGTCGAATAGCACCTTCCTGATCGCCGGCAGCACCACGTCCTTCATCAGCTCCGGGAGCGCGTCGGCGCCGCACGGCACGAGCGCCTCCAGTGCCTGGCACAACCAACGTCCTAAGTATCAGTCCCCTTCTCAGTCTCACAGTTTCTCTTGGCACATTGCACGCACCTGCAGCGCTCCGACGCGCACGCGGCTGTGCTGGTGGCCGAGGTTCGTCACCATGGGCTTGACGATCGCGCCGAGCTGCAGCGCGACGTCAGCGCGCCAGCCGCGCGCGAGCACAACCGCGCAGTCTGCCGCGGCCTTCTTCACGTCCGGGAACGGGTCGAGCGCCGCCTTGCCGAGCGCGTTCGCGAGCTCCGGGAGCGCGTCCCCGAGCGGCTCGCGCGCCGCCGCCAGCTGCGTCAGGTACGCGAGCGCGAGCTGCAGCAGCAGCAAGCGAATCTCCTCGGTCGGCTCCGGGTACGGCAGCGTGCCGACACGCGCACTGAGCAGCGCCGTGACCGCGCGCAGCATCTGCGGCGAGAGCTCCGCGGCGCGCCGCTCCACGAGCGCGAGCGCGAGCAGCAGCGCCTTCTCGCGGCATTTCTCCACCGGGTCGCTCGCGGCGCACGCGAACAGCGCCGGCTGCAGACTGGCGCTGAAGAGCGCGCGCAGCACAGCCACCGACGCGCTCGCCGCCTCGCCGCCCGGCGCCAGCGACCGCTGCAGCCGGTCGAGCGCGCGCCGCCGCACGCTGCGCTCCGGGTCCGCGACGCAGTTCACGTCACGCTGCAGCTTCATGGAGAGCGCGCCGAGCTGCGCGTGTTCGTCGGGCGTCAGCGGCGTCGCCATCACTCGTGCGTACGGGCTTGCGTCGCTTGGAGAGAGTGGTCGCTTTTCGGGTTCGCAAGATCGGAGCAATTGCTTGCGGTCGAAAATGAACAACGAACGGCTGCTGCCACAGATTTTGACTTGCACAAAGTATCCGAACGAGCAGTGTTGGTTGGAAATGGTGATTTGGTCGAATGCATCGGGCGGGCGGGCACGCGGACGGGCATTCAAGAGTGAGAGAGATCTGCTTCTATCGTCTACGGGCCGCGCCAATGGCTCTCTATGTCTATCTCACGCCCCAACCGGCCCGCTGCTCACTTCCTCGTGGTGGTGGTTCGTCAGCCTGCCGTCATCGCTACGCCGACTTGAGTCGTCTACTTCTTCTTCGCACCCGCGCGCTTGCGGTCGTTCGCCGACAACTCACGCTTGCTGAGGAACCCAAGAGGCAACACACAGCGGTGGTTAGGTGCACTGCTGAGAGGCAATGAGCACGATGGTGTTCGTCTGCCAGCACGTACCGCATGCGAATGCGCGTCGGCGACACGTCGATCATCTCGTCCTCGCCGATGTACGTCACAACGTCTTCGAGCGACATGACACGGATCGGTGACAGCCGAACGTTCTCGTCCTGCACCAGCATCATCCCACAGCAGCCCATGAGCAGTGAGCACACTGAGTTACAACAGCAAGCAGACACACACAACAAGGACACCACGAGACCTACCGTTCCGGCCGCGCGCATGTTCGTCAGCTTCTTCTCCTTTGTCGGGTTCACCTCAATGTCCACTGGCCGCGAGTGCTCGCCGATGATCATGCCAGTGTACACTTCGTCGCCAGGCTTGACAAACATCTCGCCACGGTCCTCGAGCGTGTTCAGCGCGTACGGCTGGTCGCCAGTCGCCAAGTCAGTGCGAGCACTTGCCGGCAACATCTTCAGAGCGCAAGCGATGCCCGTACCGTGGCGATGCCGTTGGCCGACGCGATGAGCTTGCCCTTCGACGGCGCCGACGCAGAGCCCTGGTAGGGCGAGTAGCCGTGGAAGATCGAGTTGAGCACGCCACTGCCGCGGGTGTCGGTCTTGATCTGCAGGGAAGAGCAGAGGCCACAGATGAGTCCAGCGAATCACACACGACACGCCCTCGTCTGTCCCCCACCAGGCGCGCTCGTCGCACCTCACTACGGTAGCCCATGAGGCAGCGCGACGGGATCTTGAACTGCAGCCGCACTTTGTCCTGCATCTCCTTGAACTCAACGATCTCGCCGCCGCGGTTCGACAGCTTGTCGATGACCGAGCCTGAGTAGTCGGCATCCACATCGATCGTCACCTCCTCGATCGGCTCGAGCTTCTGCTTCGTGTCTGGGCACGTCTTGAAGAGCACCTGCGGGGCCGACACACACATCTCGAAGCCCTCGCGGCGCATCTCCTCGATCAGGATCGCCAGCTGCAGCTCGCCGCGGCCGTGGACGTTGAACGCCTCGGACGACTCGCTCTGGGACACTGAAATCGCGACGTTGTTCTACCACACACACGCACCCAGACATAAAGCCACGCGCAGTGTCAGTTAGTCTCTCGGTACCGGACGGACGGACGGACGCACAGGGGCTTCGTGACTGCACGACAAACGCGAGCAGTATCGCCCACAGGATCGGTACCTCTGTCTCTTTCTTCAGGCGGTCCTTGATGTGCGACGACGTGAGGAACTTGCCCTCCTTGCCGGCGATCGGCGAGTCGTTCACGCTGAACGTCATGGAAATCGTCGGCGGGTCGAGTGTCGGCGACGGAATCGGATCCGAGACCTGCGAGTCGCAGATCGTGTCCGACACGAACGCGTTGACGCCGGCGATCGTGATGATGTCGCCGGCCGTGGCCGACGCCACCTCCGACTTGACCATGCCGCGGGTGACGTACATCTTGGTCACCTTGCCCACCTCGAGCTGCTTGCTCTCGAGGTTCAGCACCTGCACCGGGTCGCCGATCTTGATGGTGCCGGCGTGGATGCGGCCCGTGGCGAGACGGCCAACGTACGGGTCGTGGCTGCTCTCGCGCGATAGCAGCCGTTGCAAGTAGAGAGAGCAAGCAGCGAGCAAAGTGAGCAACGACGCACGACGACGGCGGCGGATGACACAGCGGACAGTAGCAGTAACAGCAAAGGACCGAGCGTACCTGATCATGGTCACTGCCATAGCGAACGGCGCCGCCGGATCCGCAATCGGGGCCGGCACGTAGTTGATGATCTCGTCCAGGAGCGCCGTCATGCTGTTCCGGGTCTCCGCTGGGTCGTCCAGGTTGCGCACGGCCCAGCCGTTCTTGGCCGACGCGTAGAGCACGGGGAACTCGAGCTGCTCGTCGTTGGCCTCGAGCGCCACGAACATGTCGAAGAGCTCGTTCTCGACGTCGCCGTTGAGGCGGCTCGTGTCGCGGTCGACCTTGTTGATCACCACGAGCGGCTTGAGCCCGCGGTTAAGCGCCTTCGTGAGCACGAACTTGGTCTGCGACATGGGTCCCTCCGTGGCGTCCACGACGAGCACGACGCCGTCGACCATGGAGAGGATGCGCTCGACCTCGCCACCAAAGTCCGAGTGGCCGGGCGTGTCCACAATGTTGAGCACGTGGTCGTTGTACTCGACGCGCGTGGTCTTGGACATGATGGTGATGCCGCGCTCGCGCTCGAGGTCGATCGAGTCCATCACGCGCTCCTCCGTCAGTGTGTTGCCGCCGTGCTTGAGCAGCTGGTCCACGAGCGTCGTCTTGCCGTGGTCCACGTGCGCGACGATGGCGACGTTGCGGATTCGCGAAGCAATCGTCGCATCCTCATTCTCGTCCGAAGATGCGAGGGCGCTCGAGAGCCAGCGGCGCCCTGCGTACAGGTGCTGCGTCTGGCGCTGCTGCTGCAGGCGGCGCGCGAGCGTCGGGAGGCTGCTGCGTCGGAGCCACATCCTCTGTCGATGTCGATGGACGGATGGATGCAAATGACCTGGTGACGTTGGTGTGGTCGGTTGGTCTGCGCTCAACCTTGGTTTTGTCATTATGATTTTCTATGGATATGTGGGGCGACAACTCACTTGGTGTTCTAGAACGCAATGTGGGTCGCGGTGCATTTCTTTGGCGTCAAGATTCAAGGCTTTGAATACAGCGCCGTGAGCCCACTCAGATCTGATCGGAGACAGAATGTGAGCTGCATTCTGACTCTGATCAGATCTCTCCATCTTGACGAGCTCAGGCGACACCAGCAACGACGCACCAGAAAACAAATGAGCCCAAACGACACAGGCGTGCTCGTTTTGTTCGCGTGTGTGTGTCGACACAATTGACGCGACCGACCGATCAGTCGGTCGGTCCGTCCTTCGCACCAGAATCACCAGTGCTTGCAAAATGAGCGCGGGACCCGCACAACGCGCCACATGAACAAACGCCACATGGCCATTCCTTCGATCGCGCTCTTCCAATATCCGCGTTAAGAACGCGTCGAGCGGCGTCGAGGACGGCGAAATATTTGAAGACATGGTCCAAAACGACATCGTGGTCGAGGTGCTCGAGGCGATTGACTTGCAGCGCTCGCCAAGCTTGGCTGGCTGGTTGGCTTAATTGGTTGGTTGGTGTGGCGGAGCCCACTTGATTTCTCTTCACTGCAGCTTTGCAGAGCGCTCGCTGGTATCCCGCAAGAGTCAGCACCAGAAGCATTCTGGTGCGCTTGTTGTCGCCGCCGTCCTGGCCACCGTGGCTTTCTTTGCTGGCTTGGCAAACGCGCCTCGTTGACACTAAGACACTACTGTGATTGGATCCCTGAGTCGTTCGGTCGGGCGACGTCAGCGCCACTCCAAGCACCAAAAAAGTTGTTTTGGTGCTTGGGGGAATCACTCAGACATTCACACCACTTCACGTGGTGCACACACACAAGAAATCCGTCATCCGACACCCTCTCGCGGGAAGCGAGTGCTTTCGTCGCACTCCTTTCGAGACGGGTGGTCCTCGCTCGCACAACGCGCAGTTGACTCAAAGCTCGATGCTTGCACATTCCCCCGTGGAATTCGCAAAATTTCATGAATCATACTTTGTTTTTGCATACATTCGCGCCGACAAAACCAAACTCAGGATGCCGCGGATCCTCACATTTCACGCCAGCATACAAACGCCAAGAGGTCCACCACCAACACAAGCAGCCACGACTTCTGCGCCAACGCCCTCACTCGCCGATCCGCCTGCTCGCGCGCAAGCTCTGCTCACCACACACAGCTCGGAGCGAGCCCCGAGCCCACTCGCCAGCACAAGCGCCTCGCCTTGCAATGCGCAGCCTCTCGCCGGGGCGGCTCGCTCTCGGCACGCTGCTGCTGCTGCTGACGGCGGTGCCGGCGCCTCCTTCGGTGGACGCCAAGGTGCCGATCGACCACCTCGGCGTCACGGACGGCGACCAGCTCGGCTGGGTCGACCCGGAGACGCCCGAGGAGTTCCGCACGGCGCGTGTGCCCACGAGCGCGGCGCGCATCGGCTCGAACACGACGCACCACACGTACACGCTGATCTTCTCGGACGAGTTCAACGACTCGCGGCGCTCGTTTGGCGCGGGCTTCGACCGCAAGTGGACGGCGATCGACATCCTCGACAAGACGAACATGGGGCAGCACTACTTCCTGCCGCAGGCCACGCAGATCGACAAGGACAACTTGATCATCACGACGTCGAAGCCCAAGAAACCGTACCGCGGCGCGAGCTACGTGAGCGGCTCGCTCCAGACGTGGAACAAGTTCTGCTTCACCGGCGGCTTTGTCGAGGTGCGCGCGATCCTGCCTGGTAAGTGGGGCGTGCCCGGCACGTGGCCCGCGATCTGGATCATGGGCAACCTCGGCCGCGCGGCGTTCCTCGGCTCGCAGGACGGCATGTGGCCCTGGAGCTTTGACGCCTGCGCGCCGTACGTCGAGAAGGGCGAGAAGGTGCACCAGAAGATCAACGCATGCGGGAACCTGACGGACAAGACGGACCACGAGTCGTACCCGGAGCGGTACGGGCTCAACCCGTTCCAGGGCCGCGGCGCGACCGAGATCGACGTGATCGAGGCGCAGATCAAGGCGCGGGACCAGCCGGCGTACATCTCGACGTCGCTCCAGATCAGCCCGAGCCTGTACGCGAACCTGCGCCCGGACTCGGAGACGCTGCCCAAGCCCGGGCAGTGGTACCAGGGCCTCGCGTTCGGCGACCGCACGAACATCAACTCGGACTACTACGGCGAGAGCGGGCTCGACGCCATCTCGGCGCTCACGCAGCTCGAGTCGAACGCGTTCCTGTCGTACCACTTGTACCAGCTCGACTGGTCGCCCGGCCCGGAAGGCTACATCCGCTGGTGGATGGACGGCAACTTCCTCTTTGAGATCCCGGGCTCAGCGCTTAGCGTCTGGTCGCAGGGCATCCCGCCGCGGCAGGTGCCGGTCGAGCCGAGCTACCTCATCCTGAGCACGGCCGTGTCGGAAAAGTTCTCGCCGCCGTGCGACGGGCAGATCTGCGACTCGCTCTGGCCCTCGAACTTTACGATCGACTACGTGCGGCTGTACCAGGGCAACCCGAACCGGTACACGTCGATCGGGTGCAACCCCAAGGGCTTCGAGACCGCCGGCTGGATCACCGCGCACCCGGTCAACTACGGGCTCCCGTGGTACACGTCGCTCGACGTCGCGGCGGGACTCGTCGCGCTCTTCGCGGTGCTCAACGCCGGCGTCGGGCTGCTCGTCGCGTTCGCCGGCGCCAAGCACCCAGTGCTCACGACCGCGTACGTGGCCACGCTGTCGCTCTTTGCGGTCTTCTACGGCGCCTTCAGCGTGCGCACGCTCGCGCAGGTCGAGTGGATCCACGGCAGCATCGCGTGCCTGTGCGCTGTCGTGCTGGGCGGCGTCCTGTCGCTCGCGAGCACCGCGGCGCTCGGCGCGCTGCTCGGCGTGTACGTTGGCGTGGTCGTGGGCCAGTTCCTGCCACTGCTCGCGGCGCGCGTGCTTATCGGCATCCTCGCGCTCGCGGGCGTCGGGCTCTCGTTCACGCGGCTGGGCCCGAAGCACCTGCTCATCGTCTCGACGGCCTCCATCGGCAGTGTCGCGCTCGTCATGTCGCTCACGGCGTGGGTCGCGGACGACAACGTCGCGCGGAACCTGTGGACGCTGGCCGGGCGCTTCGTCGGCGGCGACGGGTACGCGAGCGCGCAAATGTGCTCAACGCACTGCGCGACGGTCTACGGCGTGCTGCTCGCGGCCACGGTCGCCGGCGGCTTCACCCAGTACCACCGCGCGCGGGCTGTGTCTGTGTTCACGAAGGCGTCGACGAAGAAGAAGCGGTCGCTGCTGGGCGTGCCGATCTCGGCGAGCGCCGACGCGCGCGCGTGGAAGCCCGAGGACGCGCCGAGCTTCGCGGACCACAAGGTGAACTTCTTCTCGCCGGCGTCGCTGCCGCGCCACATGCAGCAGTACGCGGCGATCTTCCGCATTGCAGTGAACGTGCAGCGCGCGTTCGGGTTCCAGCTCGACAACCTGCGCAACCAGACCGAGCACGTCGTGATGCTGCTCACGAACTCGGCGCGCAAGGGCGCGAACCCGTACCGGACGCTGCACGCGCTCGTGTTCAGCAACTACAGCAAGTGGTGCCGCAAGCTCGAGATCGCACCGCTGCACTGGAGCGAGGCGCGGCCGGCGCTCGCGGGGCTCAGCACGGTCGACGAGATCTCGCTCGACCTCTGCCTCTTCTTCTTCATCTGGGGCGAGGCGAGCAACGCGCGCCACTCGCCCGAGTACCTCGCGTTCCTGTTCCACAAGATGAAGGAGGAGTTCCCGACTGTGCGCGGTCGCGAGCGCGAGGCCGGGCACTTCCTCGACACGGTCATCACGCCCGTGTACGGGCTCGTGCGCGCGCAGATGGCGTCGAACGAGGACCACAAGGACCGGCACAACTACGACGACTTTAACGAGTTCTTCTGGACCACCGCGTGCCTCAAGTACGACTACAAGCACGAGGCGGTCGTGGAGCCGAACTCGCCCAACCCGATGGCGTACTTCAAGCAGAAGCGCGAGGGCGGGCTCGCCTCCCAGGCGGCGGCCGCGCGCGCCGGCGGGCTGCAGGGCGGCGCCGGCTACGGCTCCATGGGCGGCAGCAGCAGCGCGCAGCACAAGCGCAAGAGCATCGCCGAGGGCTTCGCGGCGTCGCAGAAGTCGTTCCTCGAGAAGCGCACGTGGCTCGCGCCGCTGCGCGCGTTCGGGCGCGTCTTCGACTTCCACGTGCTCGCGTTCCACCTGCTCGCGACGCTCGCGTTCGCGCGCGAGCAGGAGCTGAGCGTCGCCGAGAGCGCGCGCATCATCTCGAGCGCGGCGATTACGCCGTTCCTGCTCTCGATCCTGCGCGACGGGCTCGACATCTTTGCGGTCTACGACGAGCTCGCGCACTCGGCAGCGCTCGTGCGCCACGTCGCGCGGCTCGTGTTCCACTTGGGCCTGAGCGTGCTGTCGCTGGCGCTCTACTGGCGCGCGTGGGCGGCCGGTGGCGACTGGTGGCCCACGTACTACGCGACCGTGCTCTTCCTGCACGTGCCGGGGCTGTTCAACTGCCTGCTGCAGGTGATGCCGCAGCTCAACAACTGGCTGCGCCGCACGCGCTGGAAGCCCCTCGCGGTCGTGCGCGACATCCTCAACCCGATGAACCGGCTGTACGTCGGCGACAACGTGCTGGACCCGGCGTCCGCGAGCGTCGGATACCAGTTCTTCTGGGCCACAATGCTCTCGTGGAAGCTGCTCTTCAGCTACAAGTTCGAGATCTACCCGCTGATCGTGCCGACGATTCTGCTGTACGTGGACCACATCGAGAACCACGTGAGCATCATCACGACCGCGCTGCTCATCCTGCTCGACTGGGTGCCGTTCTTCCTCGTCTTCTGCGTCGACATCACGATCTGGAACGCGATCTGGGTCGCGGTCACGGGCACGTTCGTCGGCTTCTCGTCGCACATCGGCGAGATCCGCAACTTCAGTCGCGTGCGCGCCGCGTTCAGCCGCGCGGCGGACGTGTTCAACGCCAAGCTCATCTCGCTCCACTCGAAGACGGGGCTGCAGATCGCGGACGCGGTCGCGGACGCCGCGTCGTACGGCACCACGTCTGTGATCGGCCACGAGGTGCTCGACCGCTTCACGGGCGACAGCGGACTGACGCCGCTCGAGCGCCGCAACACGACGACGACAGGGGCGGCTGCGGGCGACGCGACGCCGCTGCTGTCGTTCTCGCGCCGCAAACAGAGCGCGCAGGAGCTCAAGGCCCAGCGCCGGCAGAAGTGGTTCTCGTTCTCGGTCGCGTGGGACACGGTGATTGAGACGATGCGCGCGGACGACCTGATCTCGAACAAAGAGCAGGCGCTGCTGCGCTTCCAGCGGCTCGACGGTTACCAGCGCGAGATCTACTTGCCGCAGTTCCAGCTCGCTGGCTGCTTTGAGAACTTCACGTCCGCAGTGCTCGACATGTACGCGCCGGAGCGGGAGGTGTCGGAGCGCGTGCTGCAGGACAAGCTCCTCGAGCTGCTCGGCGATAGCCCGATGGTGGAGGAGGCGATTGAGGAGATCTGGGAGCTCGCAAACTGGGTGCTCGTCAACATTCTCGGCCCGTGCCACACGAACGACGTGCGCTACATCTGCAGCACGCTCCACTCGTGGGCCGCGCGCGGCGTCTTCCGCGCGCTCAACCTCCAGAACGTGGCGACGACCGGCCGCGCGCTCGCGGACCTGCTCGCGCTGCTCCAGGGGAACCTCGGTGGCTGGAAGAGCGCCGCGAAGACCATCCCGGTGCGCAAGAACCCGTCCGACTACTCGTCGTTCCAGTTCCCGCAGGGCCCGTCGGCTGCGTACCGCCCGCTCGCGAGCGGGCTGACCAAATCGGCGAGTACGACGGGGCTGTCGTCGCTTGGCGGCAACGTGCCGCGCCGCAGCCGCGGGTCCGGCGTCGCGAAGATCGCCGCGCTGCAGCAGACCGCCAAGCCGACGAAGAGCAAGGGCACACACGCGATCCCGAGCGCGCACATCACGCAGCTACGGGACCGCATGCGCGCGTTTCTCAACCTCGCAAAGAGCATGGTGCGCCCCGTGGACGAGCGCGACCCGATCTTCGCCGAGGCCAAGGGCGTCGCGGACCGCCTGACGTGGATGCTGACCCAGGAGCGCGGCTTCATGTGGGACGACGACTACACGGGCGAGCAGGTGACGCTCACGGCGTTCGAGAAGCACGCGGACGTGATCGTCAAGCACCTGCACGGGCTGCTCACGCTGCAGAAGATCGACGCGGAGCCGCGCTCGCACGACGCGCAGCGGCGGCTGCTCTTCTTCGTGAACTCGCTCTTCATGGACATGCCGCTCGCGCCGCTGCTCGAGGAGATGAAGTCGTGGAGCGTCATGACGCCGTTCTACGCCGAGGACGTGCTTTACTCCAAGTCGGACCTCGAGAGCAAGCAGGACGGCCTCGACGTGCACACGCTGCTCTTCCTGCAGACGCTGTACAAGCGGGACTGGGAGAACTTTCTCGAGCGCGTGCAGCCCAAGAAGAACTTGTGGAAGGACCCGCACTCGGCGATCGAACTCCGGCTCTGGGCGTCGCTGCGCGGGCAGACGCTCACGCGCACAGTGCAGGGCATGATGTACGGCGAGGCGGCGATCCGGCTGCTTGCCGAGCTCGAGCAGGTGCCGGTCGAGCGCGTCGAGGAGCTGATCAAGACAAAGTTCACGTACGTGGTCGCGTGCCAGGTGTACGGTCGCCAGAAGCGCAACAACGACCCGAAGGCGAAAGACATTGAGTTCCTGCTGCACCGCTTCCCGAACCTGCGCGTCGCGTACATTGACGAGGTGCGCGTCAACTACCAGAAGGAGCAGTCGTACTTTGCAGTGCTGATCAAGGGCGGCGAGGAGCTCGGCGCGGTCGACGAGGTGTACCGCATCCGGCTGCCGGGCAACCCGATCCTGGGCGAGGGCAAGCCGGAGAACCAGAACGCGGCGATCGTGTTCACGCGCGGTGAGAACCTGCAGACGATCGACATGAACCAGGACGGGTACCTCGAGGAGGCGCTCAAGATGCGCAACATGCTCGAGGAGTTCGACTCGGGCACGCGCGACCGGCCGACGACGATCGTCGGGCTCCCCGAGCACATCTTCACGGGCAGCGTCAGCTCGCTGGCCAACTACATGGCGCTCCAGGAGACGTCGTTCGTGACGCTTGGGCAGCGCACGCTCGCGCGGCCGCTGCGCGTGCGGCTGCACTACGGGCACCCGGACGTGTTCAACAAGCTCTTCTTCATCACGCGCGGCGGCATCAGCAAGGCGAGTAAGGGCATCAACCTGAGCGAGGACATCTTTGCGGGCTACAACAACTGCCTGCGCGGTGGCACGGTCACGTTCCCCGAGTACGTCAAGTGCGGCAAGGGCCGCGACGTGGGCATGCAGCAGATCTACAAGTTCGAGGCTAAGCTCGCGCAGGGCGCGGCGGAGCAGTCGCTCTCGCGCGACGTGTACCGAATCAGCCAGCGGCTCGACTTTTTCAAGCTCCTGTCGTTCTACTACAACCACGTCGGCTTCTACCTCTCCATGTCGATGATCATCTGGACGGTCTTCCTCCTGCTTTACTGCAACCTCTTGCGCGCGCTCCTGTCGCTCGAGGGCGTCGGCGGCCGCACGCCCGTGCTCCTGAGCCAGCTCCAGGTCATGCTCGGCTCGGTCGCGTTCTTCACGACCGCGCCGCTGCTCGCGACGATCTCGGTCGAGCGCGGCTTCAAGGCGGCGATCAAGGAGGTGTTCATGATCTTCGTCACGGGCGGCCCGCTCTACTTTCTCTTCCACATCGGCACCAAGTGGTTCTACTACGGGCAGACGCTCCTCGCGGGCGGCGCCAAGTACCGCGCCACGGGTCGGGGCTTCGTGACCAAGCACTCCCGTTTCGGCGAGCTCTACCGCTTCTACGCGAGCAGCCACCTGTACGCGGGCGTCGAGATCGCTGTCGGGCTCACCATCTACTTTGTCTTTACGGTCGGCGAGCAGTACTTCGCCATGACCTGGTCGCTCTGGCTCGTCGTGCTCTCGTGGTGCTTCTCGCCGTTCTGGTTCAACCCGCTCGCGTTCGAGTGGTCGGACGTCGTCGAGGACTTGCGCGACTGGTTCAAGTGGATGCGCGGCGACGGCGGCAACGCGAACCAGTCCTGGGAGGCCTGGTTCAAGGAAGAGAACGCCTACTACGCGACGCTGCGGCCCTGGGCCAAGATCTGTGTCATGCTCAAGGGCCTGCTCTTCGCGGTCATCGCGCTCTCGATTGTCTCGGCGTACGAGCCGTACCACTCGCTGCTCACCGAGGCGACGTGGCTGCCGTTCGCCATCTGTGTGGGCATCGCGGCGTTCCATCTCGCGGTCTCGGCGCTCTTCATCAACACGTCGCGGCACGGCGAGACGGGGCTCGTGCGCTTCCTCAAGCTCATCCTCGTCGTCGTGACCGTCGCGGGCCTCGTCGTCGCGTTCGTGTACGTCGACGGCATGTGGCAGTGCGCGCTCAGCATGGGGTACCTCGTCGCGGCGCTCGGGTGCTGGCTGCTGCTCGCGCTCGGCAGCAATGCGCGCGTCGTGCAGAACATCTACTTTGTGCACGACGCGGTGCTCGGCATGGTGGCACTGAGCGTCATCCTCTTCTTCTCGGCGCTCTACGTGCCGGGCAAGATCCAGACGTGGCTGCTTTACAACAACGCGTTGAGCCGGGGCGTCGTCATCGAGGATATCCTGCGCGCCAACTCGCGCGCCGACGACCGCGACGATGACCTCACGTCGCAACAGATGCGCGCCATCATCATGGAGCAGCAGCGCGTGATCGCGGCGCTCGCAACAAGCGGCAGCGACAGCGAGGAGCGCGGGCCCGGCGGCCGCCGCGCGGGCAAGGACGAGCTCCAGCACACGCTGAGCGACAACACGCTCAGCGCGCTGCGCAACGTGTCCGAGACCGACTTCCTCGCGCTGCAGGAGGCCTCGAGCCGCCTGCAGGCCATCGTGCAGCACGAGGAGCGCCGCGCGACGCAGCAGCCGGACGCTGGCGCCGCGTCCTCGCTGCAGCGCTCGCGCCGCGCGTTCTCGACGAGCGACTTCACGAACCCGGCGTTGCTCCCGCCGTTCGGCAACGGGGGGCACCACGCGGACGCCGACCGGTCCCGCAAGTGAGTCATGTGAGTCATGCGTTTGAGGCGCCTGTGTGTGGGGTCGTGAGTGAGGTTCCCAGCG
The DNA here is from genome assembly GCA_008271595.1 of [Pythium] brassicae (nom. inval.). Taxonomy (NCBI): domain Eukaryota; phylum Oomycota; class Peronosporomycetes; order Pythiales; family Pythiaceae; genus Globisporangium; species [Pythium] brassicae (nom. inval.). The sequence goes on along the minus strand of SMMQ01003112.1, from coordinate 20,779 downwards.
AGGCGTCAGTTTTGAGACGGGAGACGCGAGTGAGCGAAGCACTCGCGTTGTCGTTGTCTGTTGTCGTGTGAATACACCAGTTGATCTTGAAGTCACGGTATCCGGGTGCGCGTTGCTCCTGTTGCGTAAGGCTTCAAACTGGTCGGATGAGTGTGTGAGACAGAGAGCGAGAGACACACACTCGACACACGCCCTCCTTACTCGCTTCGACACGACACGGCGACGCTGTCGTGCATTTCGCGTTACGATTCGGTCGTGCGCACACTCGTGGCACCCGCGCTACTCGTCGGTCAGCGGCCGCCGCATCTTCTTGCCGAAGCTCAGGAACTTGTTGACCGAGAGCTTCTTGGCCTTCGGCAGCTTCACCTCGAGGTACGGGAGCGCCGAC